>JAWPHD010004394.1:0-189112 GCA_037043455.1 Cyrtodaria siliqua
AACCGGCCAGGACAAACCCAAAAACTGGAGTGTCTAATTAAGTTACCAACTTGTAATTGATTTTTTGCATATTTATTCATGGATATTTTAAGAACTGGTGAATAAACCCATACTTTTTATCGGTAAATATACATAATACACCTAATAGGCTATTTTTCTTTTTGGCCTTACCTAAGAGTGGTTTAACTTGTTACAGTGTTTCCACAGTCACGTCATTTTTTCCCGTCATAGAAGCAACTGGTGCTTTGAACACTGGTACGTACTGGAACAAGCAGCTCCTGTCTGCAATAAAGTTCACAATACAAATATAAATATATATATAATTATGCTGTGAAACAAAATATTAAAGATACTGACACTACAAAACCAATTATATCAACAGTTTATCCAGGTCATATAATAATGTAGATGTGCCAATTGAAAGTGTAGTTTTATTCACGGATTCTTAAAATACCCATGATTGAATATGCATAAAATGAATTACGAGTTGGTTTTGGAGTTTGGCCTTTAGTCTCATTCCCCCCACCAACCACACACCAACAACACCCCCCCCCCCACACCACCAGCGGCACCTCGGAGGACGGCGCAGTTATCGCAAATCATCTCGCCGTTCGTAAGATGTGTATTTTATGCACTAAGGGCCTGTCCTGGCCCAGGTTAAACTTAAAAGCCGTTGTTTAATATTGTATCTACAGAGAGTAGATCCTCAAAATATGTAAGTTATATATATATAGTACCGGTCATCTGTACAGGTTAATTTATAAACGTTCTGTAGTTTACAAGTCATACAATTGGGCTGCTGATGTGGGGATAGTTAATTTAAGAAGTTGAATCTGTAATATAGCGACGTGAAAATATCTAACTCAAGAATAGTCTTTAATATGTATTTTATTAAACTACTATCTAATTATATTTCACAATAAAACTATACACAGTTAAAAACCAGAGAAAATATTCAACTTTGATTAAATGTACAAGTTACAATTCGTAAGCAGTTCTAACGTTCAAAAGTGCGAGCTAAGCAGTCAAAATGAATCTGAATTAATATCTATCAATCTGTAAAAATCTCCGACCAGTCTCTAAGAATCTGCCGAATGAAGGCAATCTCGTATCTTATATATCGTGGCTATGTCCCACCTTTGAACTGTCACGTGTACCCTCGACCATGAACTCTAACCTCTGAAACTGGTTCTAGGACGCCAAATTTGGTGTCGATCGTACAAATCTCCTCTTTTTGGAGTAAACAAAATATTTAACTTACTTTCCAAAATGCTGATACAGGGTATTTATATAATTCTACCAAAGTTGCCCCGGTCATTCCATTGTTTCAACAGACAAACCTCTACTTAACTAAAGGTTATGGTCATACTGTTACTAAATATATACTTAATTGGATTAATTAACTTTCATGCGCATCAGTCATGAACTTTCAGAGGAAATGGTCAAACCCAGGTCTCTACACAAACAACGTAATTAAGCTACTTCTGAGACAAATGACAGAGGCCGTGAATGAATGTTGGTCACCTAGTTTTTCATGTACATGTAATGATCAGCATGGGTGCAATATAATATCTTACTTTAAGACCTCCGAAGCTCACTATAACACATGCCATACATACACACATAGGAATTATACACTATACTTTCTTACAAGGCTAACACGATCAAGGTATATAGATCAGAGACACCGTGGTGTGTATGATTGTGTCTGCTGTCTGCACTGGTTATTTCCCTTTCTCCATAAAATGAAACTACAAGTTCATTACTCTGAATACATTGTCTATTTACAAGGTTACAAAATGTCTCAAGTGTGTTCTTAGCTTAACTTACTTCTGCGTTGAGCGCCACCCAAGGTCTTTTCGGCATTTTAAGTTTACGCGTAATCTCTTCACCAATCAAACCTTTGAGAGAGAATGAGAGGACTTGGTTGTATAATTAAACACACTTGAACATATATTTACATACTGCTTCTAAGCCACTTTGTTTTGTTCGAGGAGAACCTCAGTTGTCGGTAGTCCCCTTGGTACGTCAAATCCACGATATAGCGGGCTCAAAACCATTGGCTTGTCCCTTTTCCCATTTGACAGAGTAAGGTGTTTGTCCGCTCGACTCTGAGACTCGGATAATGACGCCGCTTCGCCAGGTATCTCTGGAATATCACAATGTACGTCTTCTTCGTATGGGTCTGGACTATGCAGTGGAATGACATTCATACGCCCCCTATACGACCATTGTCTAATTTTAGAGAGTAACCATTTTTTATAATGTTTGGCTAAGTATTTAACAATTATTAGAAATATTAGAAAACCCACTATTGCCAAAACAAGTTTTACATAATCCCAATTTGAGTATTTCTCATCATTTGGCATATCTTCAATCTCTTGAATATCACCTAATTTACTTTTAAGTTCTGATATTGGGAATTCGCCAAGAGCACTTAAACTCTTAGGTACTATAATTTATATGAAAGGTCAGTTCTTCATTGGTCATTAAAAAGTATGTCGTTTCAGCGACATATATAGCTTTGGGCAAATCCATTGATGATGCATACAGTTTGCAGTATTTAGACGACCGCTCTGTATTTTTAATAAATAGATTTACTAGACAAGAAGTTGATTGGTATGTATTTTGGATGCCTCTTTTTAAACTTCATGACCTTATCAATGGATCTTTACAGTAACCTGCCTCTGTTTCTGATAGAAAGAAGTAAAGCGTTCTTTCCTGATTGATAGCTAGAAAATCACTTTCTAGCTTATAGTATGTTACAATACCTTTTGAGTCAGTGGTTTTCACATCACTGCAAGGGAAGAACAAACTGTTTGCGTAATATAACTCAAACAATCTAGTATGTTCTACTAACATAATTTCGGTGACTACAATTATCCGTTCGCCGTCTAAATAAGTTGTGCATTTCAAGTGTTTGTAGTAATCAAACAAGTTTTCGTATGGGTCAATGGGCAATGAGAGAGTTGCAGGAAGTTGAGCACTTATCCCTAAGAGAGCCTCTTGAAGTTGACTTGCTGGAATGATATTCGCACTTAGACGACCTATTGTGAGTATATTCAATTTGATCTCTAATTGAAGGTAATAATACATGCAGCTTTGAGTCACTGCCTTGATTTCATCTACGATTAGACTCATTTTCGTGAACAAATATAGAAACTTATCAATGTTTCCTATATGTCTGTTAAGGTAACTTCTAGTATTTACAAATTCTGCACTTAACGTCCGCAGAGTTTCCAATACCTCATTAATCTTTTGCCTGTTTTCTGATACCGCAAATGATGTTGTGTTCATTACTGACACACTATCTGAAAGTGAATGCTCTAATACTTTCTGGTTGCTTGCTAACTTTTTATATTACGTTTTACACTATCTAGATCAGTCTGTGATAATAGTCCTATTCCTTCCGTAAAAAGTGGGGCTAAGAAACCAAATAACGCTCGTTTCGGTCTTTTTGTCTGAGCTGAATGTCTTAACCTCTTATATTCAGCAAATGTGGCCACTAGTCCATTATGTAAGTCCTGGGTTGCATTTAATTCGTGTCTAAGGCCTTGAAATACTCTATAATACTGGTGAAATTCAACATATAAGCCTTTATGGACTTCGCTGATGTTGGTGGACATGTTACCATACACCATAAAATTTACACCCTTAGTATCATCTAAGGAATCTTGGGCGCCGTACACTGACATAATCGTGTCAGCGAGAGCAGCAGCCTTTGTTATGTCGTCTGATAATTTGTCTAAAAAATTGTCGTAGGGTTCCATCAAGATAACAAATGATAAGATCCAGCGAGCATTACTCATACTGAATTCAGTCACTTTGTTAAAGAAAACATTTTCTACTACCTTACAGTCAATGGTTACTCCCCAAACTAGGATAAACGTCAGTAAAAATGTCATGGTCCCTGAAATAAGCAAAAAGAAAAATCTAAGTCGTCAAGTCCCTGAATCTAGTGTCAAAGTCTTCAATTTCGGATTGGTTGCATTCTGTAAGTCTCATTCGGTGAAAGAATTCGTGTAAAGTTTCGTATTCTCGGTTTGGTGTGCCGTTACTATAAAAATACGTTTTGCACAATGGGCATACATCAGCACCATGTGGTGTACAGTCAGGGTGTGCTCTAGATAAACAACATGGTAGTCTATACTGTGGAGAACACTTGTTTAATTTCTGTTTACATACCACACACGTCAGTGATTTTAAATACATTTGTCTAGCTTCCATTAAGGTCAATGTCTTACCTAAAAGGTCACCTGTCCTTTCAGTCAGTTGACCGTCTGCTGTTGAACACTTTTGCTCACAGTTTTCGACCAATTCAATTAGTCCGTCATCGGTCAATTCAGTGTCATAGTGTTTTATAACCGTGTGAACGACTTGTAATCCTTCACAACCGTGCAACCCTGAAATCCTACCTATCTCTACCAGTAGCCTGGTAAGCATGTTGGTGTCGTACGCAAAAAGTATAAGCATTTCTAAAAAGTAATTACTTTGAACATAAGTTGTACGAGAGCATACATGCTCAGTCCACCCATTGTTCTATACAATAGGTCATACGAGAAACGTTGCCCCAAGAAGAGTAGTATCATCGTCATTTTGCTAAGTTTACCCCTTAAATAAGGGAAATCTATCTCGTAAAAAGTCAATACTGCTAGGGCTTCTAACCCTTCATGCTCGGCTAACCTAGATAGGTATTTCGACTTATACTCATTTTTGTATATTTCTAGGGGAATGTCCCTCTCTTCGGCTAACTCTCGTAAATTTATAGAAAATGTCGGTCCCATTTCTTCTCCCTGGGCTGTGTTGTTTGGAGCGGCCATTTTAAACTATCTGTGAAATACACAGGAAAAATGTGATTGGTTAGATTTAGACACCATGGATATATATTGGTTTAGATTGAGGTATGCGAAAGGCCTACTTAAATTGATTTTGACATCAATAATTATCCCCTTTTCATCGCGTAACCTGTACTACCCCTAATATATCCCCGTGTCACCTAATTTACTATCTACCATAATCATAACCTATTCTACTATCTACCATAATCATAATATACATTACTCCACTAGTTATCTACTAACTTAGTATCTCCCTATAACTCAATCGAGCGCCTAATTAATACAGACGGTACCGATAATCACGATACAATACATGATGTATATCTCGATTCCTCCCTTAGTTTTACCTTGCCGTAAAACACCGTTCCTAACGTATCTAAAGGTTCGTCTCCGCTAGTTATCAACTTAACTAGCCTATCGCCTATAGCTCAGTTCGAGTGTTTATGGGTCGACTCGAGTGTTCGACCACCCAACTCGACCACTTAACATGACAATACTGTTAACACAGTACGTAGCATAATTTCTACCTCGATAGCTCAATTAGTTTTACCTTCCCGTAAAACACAGCACCTAACCTAACTTAAGGTACTCTTCCACTAGTTCTCAACTAAAAACTAACCTATCGTCTATAACTCCGTCGAGTGCCTTACCAAACAGGCAATACCGTTAAACACAGTACAATACGATATCGTATATCTCGACTTCTCAATCGCCAGTGTATTTGAATGAGGATCTATACGCCATACGATGACTATTAATTCAAGATCAATATCGCAAACACACGATATAAATACCTAGACAGGTATTTCTCGGTGGACCGTACCTTGACGGTCTTACAATATGCTAATCTATCTCGGTGACCCTTTCCCTTCTAGAGCCCCGCTACGCTAACTTCCATATCTTCCTCCGTTCTGGCACAAACCTTCAGAACTACATCCATATCCTCCCCGTTCTGGCACAAACCTTCAGAACTACATTGTCGTCTTAGAGGAGATATACCCTCAGGCTGTATCAACCTCTCGTCATAACTGACAACCATACCGCTACTACTACTATCACTACTATTACTATCACTATCACTACTACGACTACCCTATCTTTGTCCAGACGACAATACCTACTATCTACCCTACCACTACTATTACTACCTTTTCGCCCTTTTAGCCTACTGTTCCTTTTATTAGAGTGCATATCTATTTTTGTTTGATTATCCGATACACTACTTAATAATAGTTATTTTTGCAACCATGATGTTTACCTTACACCTCATAAACTAATTACACTACAAGTGTTTATTTTTTCTACCTTTGTGTATGTCCTGCGATGACCCAATGTATTGTGAATACATAGACAAATGAACACACTTTTGCTTAAGTGTATATGAAAATACTTTACTAATCATCTAGGAACGTTTACATGCCCCTGGCTACTCATTACAGACAGTAACCACTTCTTACTTAAGGTCAAATAATCTACTTTAGTTTAATTTACGTACGATCTACAAGCTTTTGGACCTTTTGACCATAATAACCAGAAAAATGTGTCTATTAAACATAACTATGTCAATTACAAAACCTTGTTTGACATGTTAACCATTATGGTCAAGAACTCTTTAAAGGTACAGTTACCATTTTCTACATTTGTTTACAGACTAAACGAATTTCAACTAGTCTATCCTATCTACCATAGCCGTTATTTGTATTATCTAAGCTAACATTGATGCTATATTTCGTGGTTTACAAACAAGTCCTTTTTTCATTTTAAAATAAGTTAATAAGTAAATCGATCAAAACAATGTGTATAACATGTCCCAAAACATTTATTTTTTTGGTGTTTTTCAAACAAGTAATTTGTATAAGCAAAACTTTATTTAATTGTTTTATCACATTTCTTTTGCTTTTTGTAGTAGTTTCCTTAATTCTAAATGTGGTACATGTTTTAATGATTGATACATTTTTTCATTCAAGAGCGAGCAATTAGCGCCCGTGTCAATGAGAGCTCTAAATTCAACTTTTCTTATTTTTATAATGCATGAAATTTAAACTACTAAATTGTCGAAATCCTAAATGTAGGTATTATTTTTCTTTTCACTCAAGTCATTTAACCTACCATTGTGACTCGAGCGTATTATAAGTTTTTCTGCCTAGGTTTCCAGTTTTTGTGATAATCGCCTCGAATTTGATCAGGCGCATTGCAATATTTCGCTAGATGGTTCTTTAAACCACGCTTTAAATAGGCGCGACGGGTTTTAAAATAGTCAAATTGCATGGGTTTGTGACCGTCTCGTCGGTCTGGTCTATGTGTAAATTTGGGTGTTTTAATGGTTCTTAGTGCGAATCGTTTCCTCAAGTTTTGTTCCTCAACTGCTACTCTTACAGCGTGCTCAGACCCTCTAGGTCTATCTCTCATAACCCTAATCCCTAATTTTAATAGAGTCGTCGGCCCTTAAAATGTCTCTATTGTTCGTATTTTGTGCTTCAATATTTTTATTTAACATAGTTATCTGATATGCCATATGATTAAAACCTTGTCCCAAATCTGCTTAGATATTTTTTTTTATTTTCTTGTTTTTGTTTTTCAAAGAATTATATAAAATAATATTATACAGAAAGAAATTTTGAAGTTAGGTCTAAAATGAGATCCTTATCTTATAATTTTATGGTCGTACAGAGAATACGTAAAAATATCACTCACCGTTTTGTCCGTTTGCGTTGTGTTCCGTCAGTACTTCGAGTTGTTCCCGCGACTTGCCTGGGTCGAATGCTAGGTTGCTAGGCACCATAAGTTTTAATGTAGTATAGGGTCGATTGATCCTGGTTGCAGGCACCAGAAGTTTTAATGTAATATAGCGACGTGTAAATATCTAACTCAAGAATAGTCTTTAATATGTATTTTATTAAACTACTATCTAATTATATTTCACAATAAAACTATACACAGTTAAAAACCAGAGTTAATATTCAACTTTGATTAAATGTACAAGTTACAATTCGTAACATTCAAAAGTGCGAGCTAAGCAGTCAAAATGAATCTGAATTAATATCTATCAATCTGTAAAAATCTCCGACCAGTCTATAAGAATCTGCCGAATGAAGGCAAGCTCGTATCTTATATAGCGTGGCTATGTCCCACCTTTGAACTGTCACGTGTACCCTCGACCATGAACTCTAACCTCCGAAACTGGTTCTAGGACGCCAAGTTTTGGGTAAATCGTACAAATCTCATCTTTTTGGAGAAAACAAAATATTTAACTTACTTTCAAAAATGCTGATACAGGGTATTTATATAATTCTCCCAAAGTTGCCCCGGTCATTCCATTGTTTCAACAGACAAACCTCTACTTAACTAAAGATTATGGTCATACTGTTACTAAATATATACTTAATTGGATTAATTAACTTTCATGAACTTTCAGAGGAAATGGTCAAACCCAGGTCTCTACACAAACAACGTAATTAAGCTACTTCTGAGACAAATGACAGAGGCCGTGAATGAATGTTGGTCACCTAGTTTTTTATGTACATGTAATGATCAGCATGGGTGCGATATAATATCTTACTTTAAGACCTCCTAAGCTCACTATAACACAAATCTACACAAATTTGAAACTTACAGTTGTACAGATTGCAGTAACTTGAGTAAAACATTAATATTATTATACATATTTATCATTATGTATATATTTACTGCTATGGGGCACTCAGAAAGCGGCATTTATTTTAACAACTTCCGGCATGTTGAATGCAGACAACAGACAGGGTTTTTCCTATACTATTTGTTTTGTTCAGATTTGTGGTTTGTTTACGCAATACCAGGAGTGAGACATTATAGTCCGATAGCATCATTGGAACTTCCGCTACACGGATAAGTAGGTTTTAGCGTGTATATATTACACTATCGACACGGTACGAAAAATGGCCAAAACAGTGTGTATTACTGAGATTGAGAGTGTCGGACCACCTCGGTCAAAGTCCCCAGCAGTCTACATGCACTGAGGCCCTATCTATAATACTAGGCTTGAATGAGATGTTGATGGAACAGCGCTAAGACAATGTGGCTCCCATTGGGTGTAACTGATGGGCCGTGTCTATGGGTCTGCTTGATAACCACTAGGCCATTAGAGTCCTACTTATTATGTTTTTCGAGTATTCCAGTAGGTCAAGCAGATAAATATCTCTATTTGTATTAGCTAAGATTTAAAATTAAACAAAATAAAAGCTGCAAATAAACTTGCCACTCAAAATTATACCACTACCAGGCAACGACCCACGAGTTTTGTCCCTTCTCATCCGAGGAGTTGCATACACATTTTATCGATGGCATTATGCCATTTGTTTGAACGTCAATGTAAACCTCACAATATGTATTGGCAATTGATTGACCGTCAGCAAAATCAAGTTGAGTCTTATTTACGGAAGTATTCCTTTCTAAAATCACTTTTTAGTGGGAACGTAAATATCCGTGCGCTTATCCGGAAGTTAAAATTTGAAAACATTGTCTGTTTGAAAAACTGACATGCGCAGTGTAACTGTCCACGCTAGACGAAATGCGATTGGCCAATTCAAAATGAAAGTAATTAAAAACAATAGAAAAGAATAGAAGTAAATGTGTTGCCAGACGCTTGCAGAGAAATATGAGTGTTCGATTGCATGCGCCTTTGTGATAGTACGAATTGTGAACATCAGGAAATGGAAATGATTTCTCACGATTCTCTTAGCGTACCAACGCCATTTAGAAAGCATGTATTTACGTTGTAATAAGTCATACCTTTACGTGTGTATTTTGTTTTAATTTGAATGCAGGTATGATTTGAATATTTACTAGAGAACATCCGCAGTACGAACTTCCATGCTTTACAATTCGTACTTAAGACTATTCGTACTCGTAGTGTTTTTTTCATTGGCGAAGTTATCGAGACGATGTCCAGAGCGCAACTCTCAGCCAGGTTGGTTTATATGCATAACAATGAAAGTGTGAGGGGAGACATATGTTTATGTTAAATAAAACAACCCCGTCTAGTTGATGTATTCATTTTAACTGGCACCCTGAAAAGCACAGTAGGCTAGTAGTTTCAGAAGCAGTTTTTTCCTTAGTCCGATAGAATACCTTCTTTTTACAGTAAAGAAAAAGTTTAAGTCCAGTTTATGCCTCCTTTTTCCGGTAAAAAAGTTCAGTTTACACCTCCTTGTAAACAAAGTGTCAAAAAGTTTGCCCAAATCTCGCCTCTTCTAAAAGTATAAGTCCAAATTTACGCCTCTTCTAAAAGTTTAAGTCTAAATTTACGCCTATTCTAAAAGTGTAAGTCCAAATTTACGCCTCTTCTAAAATTATAAGTCGAAATTTACGCCTCTTCTAAATGTTTAAGTCCAAATTTATGCCTCTTTGAAAAATTACGCCTCAATATTTTTAAATTACGCCTGGTTTTAAAATTTACGCCTTGATGCTGCCTTGTTGGTTAGAGATTAGATCATGGCGGGGATTTCTTTATGTACACTGTCCTGTTTAAATGGGATGACAGTAGGGTAAGTGAGAGGTTTGGTGCACCCTAGAACCGGTTTAAACCCCCCAGTGGTCTACTTTGCCACTGACCGTTCCAACGTGGTAGCCTTATTGTCAACCCTTTTGTGTTTGTGATGTCGTTTGCATTTATTATTGCTTTTGCCTTCTTGTTTGTCTGTTTGCGTGTTTGTTTCTGTGTTTTGTGGTTGACTGTCCTCCTTGAATGCTACTTTCCCTGTCCGATCTTTTTATATTTCTTTGCATTTACATGATTTACGCCCGTCAATATATAGAAATTACGTGTCCTGCTCGCTTACGCCTGGCTAATAATACGTAACTATCATTTACTTCTGGTTTACGCCTAGTTTTCGCCTCGAAACCAGGCGTATTACGTCTGATCACTTCGTACGGGTAATTTGCATCAATTTCATTGTTGAATTTAAGACGTTAGTAAGAGCTTTCAGACAGTGATGGGGAGGTGTAGTAGTACTGAGCATGTCTTTAAATAAACAAGTTTGTTTGTTTGAAACACGACGACAGCGGAGCTACTCTTTTACTTTTGAGGGTAGACATGTACTGGAGTCAAATATAAAGACATGTAAATGAACCAGAGGGATCTATTTTCCTGTAAAGGTGGAAACAAAGATAATGAATGAATTAGTAATGAATGTTTATGTTTATGTGTTTATAAACAGTTTATTTCAATTCCACAGCTTCAAGATGGTCAATCCCGACCACGCATTCCATGCAGCCGATTATGCCATTTTCGGTTTGACAATAGCCATTTCGTTAGGAATCGGCATTTTCCATGCATTTTCTGGCGGAAAACAGCGAACTACTTCAGAGTTTTTTGTTGGAAACCGTAAAATGGCAATTTTACCGGTGGCGATATCGCTTATGGTGTCATTTGAATCGTCAATTATGATGCTCGGGGTTCCGGCAGAGGTAAGCAATATCGGAAACAACTCATATCATAAACAACTAGAACTATCACTGAAGGTGATGAATACCGCCAATTAGAATTTAAGTAAAAAAAAGACCATAGTTCTACAATGAATTAGGCAACCAACAATGGGTGATGTAGAGGGACATAAGGTCATCAGGTATTACGTGTATATAAAGTTTGGAAACAACCCATCAAAACTGTTTGAATAATGCAAGTAATGAAAATGTGTTACGGGAGGGGACGGGCGAGACGGAACAATGTGTTACGGGAAGGGACGGGCGAGACGGAACAAAAATGTGTTATGTGACGCGACGCGACGGGATGTTACGGACAACGTGACTCCTACTTCACTTTGTGAAAGCGGGGGTATAATGGTACATATATATCACTTTATTTTTTTGTGTTTCTTTTGCATATTTGCAAAACATTGTGCGTGATATATAATGATAAAATACACATGTTTTCATGTTTACATGCATTTGAGTGATTCATACTCCTTTAAAATGTTTAATAATTTGACAATAAGATTGTTAATGATTTAAATACATGTATATTAGATAATTAATCAGTAATAGCCATTGCTAGTTGTTAAAACAAATATGTTACAGGTATATGTGTATGGACTTCAATGGCTGATGGGTAATGTCGGGTACCTTATTGCCAATATTCTATCCATTATTGTTGTCGTACCACTCATTCACCCGCTTAGAATTACCAGCGCCTATGAGGTAATTTAAAATAATTACTCTTGATTATAACTCTGTTAAACAACATGTTCTATTTTTGCACTGTACCACAAACAAAGAGAAAACTAACCTTACAATTAACAAGGCAATACACAACAGACAGAGTGGTGAAGACAGGGTTACCGACTTGGAACGGTCAGTAGGCAATATGGCTCACCGGTTAGCTTAAAGTTCTCCGGCCATGTTTTGTTTCATGAACATGTGTATGATAATTAAATCGAAATCAATACACAACAGTATATATTTATAATTCACATATTGCAATATCTAATAAGGGAGAATATCATTTTATGACGTAGAAAACGTTGAACAGGTAAATTAATCCACGGTAATTATCTGGCAATAGTTGTGCACCTATACAATTCAGGTTTATCTCATTTCCCCGTGCATTCAGGCAGTGGTAAAAGTAGTATCTACGTCATGCAAATAATACTTATTTTTACATACAAATTGGTAGCAGATTTAAATATATGTTTATCTCCGGGACTGTCATGAAATGTCCATATGATGCTTAAGAGTTATATATGTTAATTGATAATACTGCAAAAAGAGTTGCCATTCATCCTTAGATAGATTTTAAGTGTAAACAACGCTATAACACTTTATTAGCAGATAACTTATTAAGATATATGCATTTAAAGCTATTTCATTGGGTGAAGACTAACACGTGACGTCGCATTAAGAAAAGAAATTACCACTGCATGCAGTATTTTTAATGGAACTCCGTTTTCGTTCGAAAGCCATACTATTTATTTTCTTATTTTAACTAGGATTCTTAATCTCTAAATGTCGTTTTAAATTGAAAATTTGGAATGATTCTGATTTAAATGTATGTTAGTGGAGTATGTGCATATGTAATTTACCCAATCCTGTAAGACACTTTAAGAAACTATTTCGCCAAATAACGGCAAAAATTGCACTACAAAAGTGTTTACCAAAACTCCATCAAGGTGTTCAGGTCATATACTAATATATCAATTTTGAGTTGGTAACTCCTAATTCGACGCTCCAGTTTTGGGGTTTGGCCTGGCTGGTTAAAGCCGATTATATTTTGTCTATAGCATTTGGATTCTCAAAACAGGTTTACAAACGGTGTACATTTGACTGTTATTGGTGGGATAGCTACTTTAACCTAACGTTTGTCGGGGTGTATTCAATTTGTGCTTGATTAGACAAATTCTACCTATAAATAAAATGTAACTGTAATCCTATAGTAGATACGTTTTAGGCTGATGTCCGTTGTCTTACATCAAACATATGTTTTTAATCAATAATATAGTTTAAATAACCAATACAATTGTATATATTCTAAGAACAAATGTGAACACAGGTTTACTGACATGATAATTATGAGATTGAAGTAGATAAACAAACACATATATTTATATATAGAGAAGTTTTGGATAAGTATGACAATTAGCTAACACGTTTTTATTACATAAGCATTTCGACTGATGCCATAGCTAAACTCTTGTTACATATAAACTGTTTAAGTTTAGAAAATGGTTAAAAAAAACTTCTTCCATATACATCTCTGCATTCATTTTCAGTATCTGGAAATGCGGTTCGAGTCGCATGCAGTAAGAATGTTAGGCACGATACTTGGAATGCTTAGTTATGTAAGTATTATATGATTAAGCCAGATGTGTGTATGTCGGTTGCTTATTGAGGGGAGACGGCGATAGACACTCGGAACCCCCCGCCATAAGCGTATGAAAAGTGTATATAGGCGATTTCTTGTAGTCTCATATTTTTCTCAATAATTTACAACTTCCTAATTCAAAATCTTGGATCTGTCCATGTAAATGGAAGCTTTAGTGTGATGAGCGCGTTTTTTCACCGCAAAGTGTGTTTGCCATTTGCAGTCAGAATAATATAGTTTCTTTCAATTTCTTTCAGACACGTTACAGTGCTGTTATACGGTTCCCAGCATATTTAAACATGTTTGCTAGTGGTTTTCAGCTAGTATATACTATTATTAAACTATTATTAATATTACATATTTTGGAATTTGTATATTTTAAAACCTATATATGGTGTACATATTTTGATAGAAGAGACATTTTAGCATTTCACCAAACCATCTAATATTTCAAACTTCCTTGAAACATAAAACATTTATAGCTTATAGTTAATGTGATATGGTAACTCAGTTAAAATATTTCATCATTTATACCGAAGCTTGTTTAATTTTAATTATTTACATACGCATTTACAAGCTCCGTTTAATTTCAATGTAACAGGAAACGTCAATATTCGCTCATGTTGACTTGTAGTAAAGTCATATTGGGTGTGTAATGTATACTCTTTCGTAATTGGTGCAATTTGTTCTGTTCATGTCAAAGAAAGTATGTCACGTAATGTAAACAATGTTGATTTCATTGTGAAAATTCCCGCGATGTAATGACAATATGTTTGTTTCAAATAATCTTATTTTTTATAGTAAAAATTAGATGTTACAACGTATTTTATTTTTCTAATTCATAATTGCGAATATAAAAGAAATAAAACGGTTATTATATTTGTATTGGGATACATGTACTCATTCCTCCGCATTAACCATAATGCGCTCCTAAAGTCGCGCAATATTGTTACGCGGAAGATCTCGTGCATATATCCCAATACAAATCTAATAACCTATACCTATAACTATAAATATAGCATTCATAGGACGGAAACATCCAACAACACGCGTTGCAAACAACTAATACTAATACATCACAAACAATAAATAGAGAATATTTGTTTGTTTTGAGTAAATATAGGATTTATTTTCACCGAGAAGTGGAAACATTTATATTTTCACGAGTGCTTTAAAACGAGTGAACATATTTGAGTTTTCTCACTTCGAGATGAAAATAAATCCTATATTCACGACAAACCAACAAATATTCTATTTATTATATACTCACAACCTGGCAATTTAAGCAGACAAAATATAATGCGCCCAAATAATGACGTCAGTAACGTCAACAACGTCAACAATTGCATGAGGTCATTTTCAGTGAAAATATATGTTACATATGAAATATAAACAATGAAAATATAAGGTTTTATTTTAATCATAAAATCCACTATTTAACTGGAAAGTATATAATAAATAGAAAATATTCAACAGTCCTATGTCACGAGAACACGTTGTAAATTTGTAAATCGTTTAAAAAACGAGTTCGAACCGAATTACAACGTGTTCGACATATTGTTTGTATCACACCGAGACTGTTGATTATTCTATTTATTATATACCTATCAGGGATTTTTAAAGGATATTTAATTGAAAATCCCCCCCTCTCCAACACCCCCAACACCCCCAACCCATAAAAACACACGCACGCACACACACACACACACACACACACACACACACACACACACACACACACATACCTCGCACCCCCATATTACATATATCACATTCTCAAAAAAGCAACTACTTATTGGAATGTTTGGAAGCCGATTGTGTCCATTTTAAATTCCGATATTTTCGCCTTGTGAGGGTCTTACAAATGTGAGTGGATGCAATACAACATAACACAAGGATTTATTTCAAAGTTTTACTCAAGATTGTGGTATATTTATGTTTGTCTTTCAACCATTTTATTCACGTATAACAAAACAATACCTCTATACGTAATCTATGCAGTCATATAAACGACACAAATTATATGTACGAGGACTAGCGCATGATTTTGAATAATATAGTTTCTTTCAATTTCTTTCAGACAGGTTACTTGGGCATTGTTTTGTTTGGACCAGCAATAGCGTTGGAGGGAGGTATGTTCTTGAAATTATAATTGAACGTTTCCAGTCCATATGAATATATTTTTTTTAAATACGCATGCGGTAATATACTTTTGGAAATTGAATGCAAACGTTGTTTGACCGTTCCAAGGCGGTATTCCTATTGTCAACCCTTTTAAATTTGTTATGTCACATCTTGCCTTTTACTCATCTTTGTAACTGTTGTTTGTTTCTGTGAGTGTTTGTGGTTGATTGTGGTCCTTGAATTCTACATTTTCTGCTTGACTTATATATCTACTTTTAGCATTTACATTTTACAAACTATTGACAAAAAGAGACGTTCTACCTTACCTTAATAAATGTTGTAAAACAAATTAACGGCGTAAGGAAACAAACCGACCCACCGTCTAGAATGTATGCAGTTAGCTGTTTAACTTAAAATCCCAGAGTTATTTCTAATATTGTCTTGTTATATTTCATGATTAAGTGACTGGTTTTCCACAGTGGGGATCGATTGTGTCGGTGGCCCTCGCTTCCGCCATTTATACATCTATTGTGAGTATATATATATATATATAGTTTGCATCTTCTAAAACACTTGAAAACACATTTCAAATTGTAATAACCGTTTGTATTATTTACATTAATCAAAAGTGACACACAGTTGTTGTTTACCTTTTGTAAGTCCAAAAGATGTAAATCTCCTCTTTATACTCTTTACAACAATACAACCCTTTACAACAAAACAATTATAATACAACATTAAATATATTACAGTTAGCCTGCAGAGGCTTATGAAGCATATCTTTCCAACATCATGTTTTCAGGGAGGATTGAAAGCGGTCATTTGGACAGATGTCTTCCAATGCATGGTCATGTTTGCAGGCTTCTTCGCCGTACTTATAAAGGTATGATACTTTTGTTGTTGTAAATAATTAATCATCTGACTAGGCCGAGTACACGGACACAAGTAAGTTCAGTGTTGTTTACATCAGTTTGAATAACATTATATTGTAGTTTGGTTGGTGTAATTGCCTCTAATAAATGCATAACATTAACTCGTTAAATTAGGATAAACAAAGGGGCGGCAATTACCATACTGTTACTTCCAATACATGGAAGTTAGAATAAGGACAGGTTCACTTAGTATTTCATACCACAAGACAGACCAAGACCAAGACAAACAGAGTCTGTCTCAGCTCGTTGGTTACTTAATTCACTAACTCTCTGAGACCGGACTCTATTTAAAAAAACAAAGCGCTTATACAAAGGTAGTTAGAAGTGCCAATATGCACATTCAAATAAATTGATGTTTCAAATACTTCTAGCGAATAATCAGTAAGATGAATATTTTGTCAAGCTTAATTTGTAAACAATGCAATGTATTCGTCTTAATTTAGTCCGGTCATGTTGTTTTTTTTGTAAAGTCTTGTGAAAATAATAGCCAACAGGTTTTCTACCAACAATTATTCATATTAAGACGAAGGAAAAACAAACATGTCAAGGAGACGTACCATATTCAATAACAACTTGGTAATAAGTTGATTAAAAATAATTTATTTTTATCGAAATGCTCATACAAATTCAAAATGAAATGCCATTTAAAATGTGTCGTTCACAAATTCATTTAACTCAAAGGCGTACATGTCATATATTTTGTTTTATTATGTTGGTCAAACTGACCAATGGAAAGTAAGAGTTGCAATGTAAATATTATGTTAATACAAAAAAAACGTGATATATATTTGGCCTGGTGGAGGCCTACCGATGCTACGGAAGTGTGGTTTAGACATTTCATCTAAGAAAATAATCAAACATTATTATATTTATTTTGTGAAAATAATGCATAAAATCGACGAATCTTTAACGAATGTTTTTCTTAGGGAACAATGCAAATCGGTGGTGTAGGCAAAACATGGGAAATTGCATATGAGAAAGGACGTTTGAACATGTTCAAGTAAGTATATAATAATGTAATACTTATCTGTTGAACTATGACATATTATACTAATATACTGAACAAGTGACAACTGCTTAATAATTTTAAACTCCACGAACAGACTCAAGAAAAACAGACTCTTCTAGATTCATCTGTTGTTTGTGTTCGGTGCTTCCGAAGGATAATGTTTTGAGTATTAGCAATACATGCTGTTTAAATTGTTAAGCTTCTTGTTTTGTATACAGCTGGTGACCTAGAGCAGTCACCGATTAATCACATCGTCGTCATTTAATGAAGTTAACCAGCCGGTCAAACGTTCTGTTGCCTATACGGTTCAACAGAATGCATTAATTACTAAATTTAACTTTATATACTAATAAGTTTACAGTCAAATATATGTGAATTAACAAAATGGTAAAAACAAATATTTATTGTTTATAAATACAAAAATGTGTGGTTACGTGTATAATGGGACACATTTTTGAACGCCTTTGAACACACACATCCCAATAGACACGAAATGCGCAAACAGATCAGAAATAAACTCACTGATTTATAAATCTTTATTTTTTACGAGTTATATTACCACACAATTTTCTGTCAGCTGGTGATGTTATCTGTCGCAGCATTATAACTTGTTTGCATACAGCTTTGATCCTGACCCGACCATCCGTCACACGTTCTGGAATCTGTTTGTGGGAAGTATAATTCGAGGTTTCGGCATAGTCTTTAATCAGTCGTCTGTGCAGAGAATCAGCTCCACAGCTACACTAGCAGATGCTAAAAAGTGAGTATGTCTCTTCACATACACTAAGGATAAAGATGATTTACTACATGTCGTTAGCACAACCGCACTCTCACTAGATGTCGTTAGCACAACTAAATCCAATTCCACAGCCTCAGTAGATGCCATTAATATTACTAAATCCAATTTCGCACCCTCACTAGATGCCGTTAACATAACTTAATCCATATCCGTACCCTCACTAGATGCCGTTAACATATTTAAATCCAATTCCACATTTACACTAGATGTCGCTAACGTAACTAAATCCAATTCCGTACACTCACTAGATGCCGTTAACGTAACTAAATCAAATTCCGTACCCTCACTAGATACCGTTAACATAACTAAATCCAATTCCGGACCCTCGATAGATGCCGTTAACATAACTAATTCCAATTACGCACCCTCACTAGATGCCGTCCGGACCCTCACTAGATGCCGTTAGTATAAATAAATCCAATTACGTACCCTCACTAGTGCCATTAAAATAAGTAAATCCAATTCCGGACCCTCACTGGATGCCATTAACATAACTAAATCCAATTCCGTACCCCCACTAGGTGCCGTTAACATAACTAAATCCAATTCCGGACCCCTGATAGATGCCGTTAACATAACTAAATCCAATTCCAAACCCTCGCTAGATGCCGTTAACATAACTAAATCCAATTCCGGACCCTCGCTAGATACCGTTAACATAACTAAATTCAATTCCGCACCCTCACTAGATGCCGTCCGGACCCTCACTAGATGCCGTTAGTATAACTAAATCCAATTGCGTACCCTCACTAGTGCCATTAAAATAACTAAATCCAATTCCGGACCCTCGCTAGATGCCGTTAACATAACTAAATCCAATTCCGTACCCCCACTAGATGCCGTTAACATAACTAAATCCAATTCCGGACCCTCACTAAATGCCGTTAACATAACTAAATTCAATTCCATATTTACACTAGATGTCGCTAACATAACTAAATCCAATTCTGTACCCTCGCTAGATGCCGTTAACATAACTAAATCCAATTTCGTACTCTCGCTAGATGCCGTTAACTGAACTAAATACAATTCCGAACACTCACAATTCGTACTCTCACAAGATGCCGTTAACATAACTAAATCCAATTCCGGACCCTCACTAGATGCCGTTAACATAACTAAATCCAATTTCACATCTGCACTAAATGCGGTTACATACTCGTTTAACACAACTAAATTCAATTCCGCATCTTCGCTAGATTTCGCCAGCAAATCCAATTCCGTTTCTATACCTACACACTTATGCTAATCTCTTTTGTCTCATATTATGTCATTTCAATATATTTAATAAGTATGATACACTTTTAAAATTAGCTAATTATTTACCAAAACACTAGATGCCGTTAACAAAAAACGTAGATATAAGTCGAACAGGAAATGTAGCATTCAAGGACCACAGTCAACCACAAACACGGACAGAGATAAACAACAATGACAAAGATGAATAAAATGCAATATATGAAATCACAAACATAAAAAATGTTGACAATAAGACAAACGCATTGGAAAGGTCAATGGCAAAAAAGGACGCTGGGGGTGGGGAGGGTTTTTTGGGGGGGGGGGGGGGGGGGGGGGGGGAAACGGGGGGGGGGCGGGTCAGGGGTTTAAACCAGTAACACAAAACAAAAATTGATTCTAAATTTACACTAAATTTCACTAACATAACTAAATCTGATTCCACATCTATACTAGATGTCGCTAATATCCCTAAATCCTATTCCACATCTTTAGCCGATATCGGTAAGACAACTAAATCCGATTCCATTCCTAAACTATCCCACTTAATCTCTCTTTTCTCATATTGCACTGTTTATATATATTTAATACAAAGAATACGCCTTCGGAAATAATATTTATATTTTAAACAGAGAAAACTGTGGAATACTACTATTTAAGAGTTTCTATTTAAGGGTCTCTATGTTTTTTCTGTTCAATTCAATTTTTAATTTAGTGATTTGACAAATGTGATCAACATCGCCCACATATTTCAGTAGAAATTGATGTGTTTGACACGCAGTCAAGTGTGACTGTATCGTGATATAAAACAAATGTTCGGAATATTCCACCAATTTACAATATCTCCCTTTTGCACAGAGTGCTGATCTTTGTTGCCCCAGGATTCTTCATCACTTTGACACTAGCTGCTATAGAAGGAATCATAGCATATGGATATTACGATACATTGGGATGTGACCCTCTCGCCTCTAAGCAGATTTCAGATCCTAACCAGGTAATTTATCTTTGAGTTTTAGAATTATTAGCATGGATAGTTAACGACGGAACACATAATTAAGCCATAACAATAACGATAAAGACTGAGTTAAAAGTGAGCATCTAATTTTAAATATATTCGAAACATTACGATGACAAATTTAATAAAACTAGATACAGATCGAACAGCAAATGTAGCATTCAAGTCAAAGGCAACAACAAACACGCACAGAAACAAACAACAACTACAAAGATGGATGAAAGGCAAGATAATACATCACACACATACCTGGCTATCGCATTGTAACAGTCAGTTGCACGAAAAGCCGATGGGGTTTAAACCAAGTTTCTAGGGTGCACCAAACCTCACTATTACCACATTGTCATTCCAATAAACGGGACAGTGTAAATAAAGATATCCATGTCAGGTTATATTGAAACAACTTTCATATATACAAAATATATGCATTGATAAAATAGAGATACCTTAGTATGACCAGTTCCTTCACTAACAGTTCCTCAAATGCAGAAAATAGCAAAACAAACACTTACCTTTAAGCAGTTACTTATTGCAAATTATAACCTTTTGCCCGAAACAATCACGCATGCATTTATATTGCAGATAGTTCCTTATATGGTTATGGACATATTTAAAGGCCTAAATGGAATGCCTGGTTTATTTATGGCGTCGCTATTCAGTGCATCCCTTAGGTATGTCGTACATGGATGCATCAGGTTTTTGTGTGTGTTTTTCATATACAGTTTACAACTATTGTTGATAGGGTTTTGTTCATTATAATATAAAACAATTCTGTGCCGATATTTGAATATGCAGGAATCTTAACAGATCACCATGAAAACATAGAACAACAGTATGATTCAAATATCATACCGTTCTAAATAAAATAAAACAAACATATACGAGTATGTTGAACCTTGAAAACTGTTGTAAAAGTATCAACTACAAAGTACATTGTAAAATTCGTTATGATTCAACTACCACATTATGTTTGTTAGCACACTCTCGTCAGGACTCAGCAGTATGTCGGCATTATTCTACACTGATCTTGTGAAGCCGCATGTGAAACCAATGACGGAATTCCGAGCAACTGTTATTTCAAAAGTTGCAGGTAAGATAGGTTTAAATACGGATGGTCCTCTAGAAGGGTTTTTAGAGAATTGAAATGTCCGCTTTCTAATTCAACAATTTCATTATTATCAATACCATATATTTACCGGTTGATATATCCCCAGTTCAAAAGTTAGACAATGATTTTAGGGGATCATTTTAATTGCAAAATGGGTTATAGGATGATACATAACTTTTAATACAGTAGTATAATCAATATCTTAATTCATAGAGATATTACTCATATTTGTCAAGAAAGTATTAAGATTAACGACACATTAACCAAATTCGAATCGAGATTTTAACATTTTATTAAAAGTGGATACAGGCTCCGATATTTTTACTATTGAATATTAAAAAAGAGTATGATAATGGACCTTTGGAAACGACCGAAAACGACACATACGAAATATTGCAGTCTCGGTTTGACTGGAACTGTTCATGAGCGGTAGTGAAATATGCTAGCTACCGCCCTCAAGCCCCGGGTTGAGCAGAACTCAATACATTTTTTTAAATAAATAAGTTGACGTTCTAGCAAAAATATCGCCCGAATCACGCAACATTTGAATTAGTATTTTTAGTTTCAATATTTGACTGAAATATAAAATGTTACTCTTTTCTAAATCAGTATTTCTTATAAACTGAGTGATCACATTTTCCCAACTGAATCCTTTTCGGAAAAAAGTTTTCTCTATATAAGTCTTATCGACGACGCACTCCCTCTGGTAAATACTTCTTCACTATAAGACACATGTTTATTCAATAATGTTTTATATAAATAGCTAAGATAATATTTTATCTAAATCGATTTACCTGTTACAATAATGAAATAGCGACGATCTAGAAGAGGATTGGTGTCAATTTAAGTGGAAATGAAAACCTTCACAATGTTCTTTAGTTTGATA
The DNA here is from genome assembly GCA_037043455.1 of Cyrtodaria siliqua. NCBI lineage: Eukaryota > Metazoa > Mollusca > Bivalvia > Adapedonta > Hiatellidae > Cyrtodaria > Cyrtodaria siliqua. The sequence continues at coordinate 22,781 of JAWPHD010004394.1, forward strand.
TGAAATTTGCATATGCATTTATTTAATCCGCATGTTACCTTGTACAGGTTAATTATTATTAATGAACATGTAAGGTCTGTAAAATTCCACGATTCAGCTGCGTTTTATTGCTAAACCATAAATATTAATTTAAAGTCCCAATTACCCTTCCAGGGAGAAAAATTGAGTAATGAATGTCAAGACCGTCCTCACAGCATGCTAACCTGAGTTTTCAGGTCAAAGATTGCATTTCAGTACTATGTAATTTAAACCAGCGTAGTAGAAATTAGATGAAACAAAACCTGTGTGAAGGGAATGAAATAATATGTAATCAAAAAGGCTAAAAGCAAATGTTGTAAACTGTTTTGAATAAAACAACACACACAAAAGCACAAAAAAACACACACACTAAACACAAAAAAAACACACACTGAAATATTATTCCACCCTTAATGAATTAATTCAGCAATGAAATGTTTAGTACAGCATGCATATCATAAATCCAGGTTGACATGGTTGTTATTTTGTTTTATTTAGAGATTAATACATGGGTGATGCGCTATTGTCCGTCATATCGGCCCGATATTCGTCGAGGGCCCATATGACAGACAATAACGCATCACCCATGTTTTAATATCATCATATATATAGGCATTTTCATAAAAAAAAAATTCAAAATATATGTTTAACTGTTAAATTTACTGAATTAATTTATAAAATAAAAATTAAAAAAATGAATAAACAAAAACAAAAAGACAGTTTCAACTTAAATTTATTGTTTGTAGTTTATTCTCTTTTTCTTTTTCAATTCGTCTATTCCATTCCTATTTCGATTTCTTTATTTCCCATTTCTTGCTGTTTCGGGGCATTTCTTCTGGCTGTCAGTACTTCCCTTGAATGCTGAAACTCCTTTTCTAAAGGAATAGGATGCTCATACCGCTTCTCAATTAAGTACCAGCTGATGATGGCCTGGACTGATTTCATCGAGTCTGGCTAGTATTCAGTTTTGTCGGATTATAGATTCTACTCAGAATAAAACGTCCAATATAGACCGTCCAACGCCTTGAAGCCAATTTCTTCAGTTAGGCTACTCTGGTCTCACCGTTCGAGCGAAACCACACCGTGAAAAAATGTAAGACCAGATTTAGTCTGTTTTTCTGTAGATCTAGTTACATTCCTCGTTTTGTTGACAAACGATACTATGTCAGTTCCATTTACTTCATGATGCCTTCCCTCAATAATGTGTCCATCTAAGTACAATAAGTAAAATAAACTGTAAGCCACTGACCTATCGTCCTCTCGCCGGCTTCCATTTAAACGCTTATTTAAATGACGTCAGTTACGTTAGTTGACGTCACTTCGGTTACGTCATGTCATTAACGTCAAATTTATGGTTAAAAAAACAAAAACAGGTAAAACAAAACAAAATCGCCAATAATCGTAACGGTCAGGTGACTGGATATGCATGGATATGCATATTCTAGGTCACATGACCTACATTTGCCGTATCGGACCGCATTTATGATACGGCTCAATTCTCGAGAGCTTATTATAGGGTAATTTTGTGCATATTACAGGCCAACAATACGTACATATATGATAAAACTCTATATATAACTATGAATCTCAAAACTCATTTTGTCTAAACATAATGGAATATGGTTAAATTAAAGTGTAATACATTAAAAACATTAAACAATCCTGATCAAGAAAATAAATTTATTTATGCCAACATGCTGTCATTTTTATTGAGGCAAAATCTCATTCCATTTATTTTCTACATATTAACCTAACATAGTGTTGTATTGAGGTAAATATATCCCCATTAATGAATTTCTTCTGTCTTGTTCAGTTTTTATACCGATAAATACAGTACTTCTTGGATGCTCCAATTGGTATAAACATTTACCAACAACTAGACGGTCGAAATGACCACATGGTGGAATAATTGCCCATTAATCTGCAACAAAAGTATGCTTAGATGTCACTTGTATGTGGGGGGTTTAAATGGGGATTTATATTACCATAAAACAACAAATTATAAAAACCCTGAAGCATCATATGCATTACTCTTAATAATTTATACAACCAAACTTAGCCGAGTCGTTTTGTTTTCCAGACCAAACAATTTCACTAATTAAATTGTACGGAGAATGTATATACACGTTGAATAGGAATCTAAACCATATTATGATGGTTGTTTTTTAGTTAGATTAACACCCATAATTCTACCAGATCGCCTCCAGTCCTTTTAAGTCAAATTATTAACTTGCCGTAAACAATATTAAGTATATTAATACATACTGAAAAGGGGATCCCTTTGAAGAAACAAACACAAATGAGAGAGAACAGTAGCATACTCGGTTTTATTGAGTCTGTTTATGAGAGGTAATATAATTTGCAACACCGCTCACGTCCACTAGCGCCGGCTTAAGTTGTATCTACTTTAAAATCACAAAAAAGGACCAGTAAGTGATAGCACTATTGTAGTCGGAGCGACATTTCACAGACGCCATACAGCACTCAACAAAAGCTAGCTTGAATGTCAATAAATACTGAAACGTGGTTCCCTTGGAAGCAAAAACACAAACAAGAGAGAAAAGTAGCATACACAGTTTTATTGAGTAATATATACTCAGTTGCAATTGAAACTGGATACTTAGAAATTTATCCTCTTTATCAAGCGACAGTCCTTTAATATTTCGACCTATTGAAAAACAAATGACAACATGATATTGGCAATGCAATGATAAACATTGTGGTACCAAACATGGCATATTCATTTTGAAATCAGTCAATTTAATTCTAAACAAAACTCAGTGTCCACTTTCTTTTGCAACTGAGTAAATATATTATACAATTTGAAACACTTGTCACGCCCCCTAGATTTAAATTATTTAAAGTACGTCTATTAATTAACCTAGTCCGATGATTCCGAATTGTCTTGTTTTTGGAAACATAATGCATGTATAGTTCTCACTCATGTTTGCTCTATGCCATTTATTACAAACTGATCATTACCATCATTATCTTATTATAGTTTTAGTATTTGCCGGTTTGGCAGTAGGCGTGGCGTTCGGTATATCTACAGTGGGCGGCACATTGATTCAGGTACACATGTTTGTCTATAACCGTGTTCCTGGAGACGGACATTGTTTGTCTATAACCGTGTTCCACTTTTCGGCTGCGTTTTATTGCTAAATCATCAATATTAATTTAAATGGGGATTTATACTAAAAACAAAACAAGAATTTATAAAAGCCCTAAAGCATCATATGAAATACTACATTTCGAAGCATTACTGCTAAAATGTCGCATATATATATAGAAAAAGAAAGGGAGATATGACATTGTCGCTCTGAGTTTTCGACATGAAGTATTAGTAGTAGGGAACAAGATATAAGTCCACAGACCTAATAGCAAATCGACAGTAAACTGTGAAATGCATCTACATGTCAGGCGGCACAAGCCTGAAATTTCATAAAATATCGACTTTAAACATGTCATGAAGAAGTTTATGCATATACGTTTAATCTATGTCAAAACCATCAGAACTTTACTTCTCTTTCTAATGACTATGATGATGGTACTTTTCTTACTTTAACATTTTACTCTTTCGCTGCCGCAGTCGAAAAAAAAGAAGATTTTTACGACTAGTATAAACCCCGATCAATATGCACATAATGAGAAGGCGGATCAAGATTAACACTGTTCGCCACTCAGCAAGAAAGTTTTCCATAACAATTTATATATAAACTATTATCGGGAGTTTTGAATTCAAGTTTACGAAGATTTATGACGAATGTTATACGCAATAGTGGATGAGCACATCCTACTGGTTCCAACCGATTCAATCAAAACGTTGCATGATGTTTCGATATAATGATTATATCAGTACGGGAGCAGCCTTGATATTTTCCTACATCTTTCAAATATCGCAACCATGCTTGACAACGAAAAGTAGTACGTCAACTTTCGGCAACGTCAAAAAAAAAAAAAATGTCCGCCATTTTGAATTTTTTAAAACGCATAATTTGGAAAATTGTGACAATTTTTGATCATGAAATTTCATTTCCCCTTTAGGTTTCGTGATTTTCGTCTGTACCGACTTTTTTTTTAGAAGCTCTACTTCGTGATAAATGCAGACCCGCCTTGTAAAATGTCGAAGCGAGGGGCGATAACTCTAAAAGATGCCATTTTTAGAATACGATTAAAATGACAACAACCGTGTGTTTTTTGTTAAATAAAGTACGAGGAGATACTTGAATTGTTGTTTTAGCTCACACATTACATGAATTTTGCTGCATATCACGAAAAGCATGTTATTTCTTTATCAAAAGTATACGAAAATACGATTTGTTTGATTTAACTGTAATTTTGACTCGACTGACCTCGCAAGAACTGCAGGCGCGTATTCGATGGAGCGGGTAGTATTGGGCACCCTCTGATATGTGGAAAGTTTACGTAACAATCGCTACTGTTCAAGATGGGAGTTGGGATGGAGAGAAGGAGGGGGAGGGCATCTGAACTGAGATTTAAAAGGATGCGCCCCATCCCCATCCCACCCCAACTAAAATCATGAAAGCTAGTCTGTTTTTGAAAGCTCTTCCAAGCATACAGAACATTTTTAAACATATTCAGATAATATATTTGTTGCTGTGTTTTTGACTAGACTGTCCAGTGTCTAATTGTCATCCGCAACTTGGCGCAGTCAGTAGCCGGATTTGTAACCGGAGGTGGTGCCACTGAGTTTTGTCGGTGTGTTCTTGGGCAAGACACATTCCCTTAGCCTCATCCGTCGGATGGGGACGTAAACAGGGTGGTCCCGCGTATAGGTCTATCATCCGAGCATGTTAAAGAACCATAGGAATCTGTTCGATAATAAGAGTAGTGCACGGTTCCCGGATTCCTATGTATCCTTCCCCTCTCTCTGAGGCGGCTCTAAATAACCTGTACTGTGTTGATGAGCCGTTAAATATTCAATTCAATTCATCCGCAACTGCACTCAGCACTGTCATATGTACTATAGCTGTCCCATGCTAGTATCATGAATCAACCGTGGAATATATCAACCACACATAAAAGGGTTTGAGGGCCCCATCTTACTTGTATTAGTTTAAATATAGACCATTTGTCGGTTGAAACCTAAGATGAATTTTTTATCAGACAGAAACACTGTCGTAATACTTATACTGATAGCATCGAAGGAAAATAAAGAGCCATTTTTTTTACTTTATATTTTTAAAGTTGAATTGTGTTTTATGTCATTATAGCACATTTTAGGCCATATTTCCTGGGTAGAACCAGTACTGTGTACTTACTGCTATCTGTAAGAATCGACACTTTCTCACCTACAAGTTGAGCTCCCAGTGGGAATTGAACCCGCAGCGGTGAGAGGTGAAGATGAGAATGTATACAAATATGAAAAGGCAACCGAACATCTCCATAACTCAATATGTCCATGGGACTTGAATGAACGCACTAAAAACAAGCCGTGGAAAATTGTACTATGCAAGAATATATATTCATAAATAAATTTTGTTTTGATGCAAAATCGATATGCTCCTCTAGACATCATAGATAAAGATCATGTAAAGTTTCGAAAAGATTGGTTAAAAACTGTGGAAGGATATAGACGCACAGATAACTAACACCATATGCCGCCTCACCTTTCAATGGTAAACAATAAACATCTAAGGTACATATTAAGGCCTTAAATATTATCTTTCATGACTAAGTAAAAAATATGTAACAAGTCAGATATCAAAATGAATTATTTATTTGATTTAAAACATTTTATTTCAAATATTTACATCAAAACATCCCAAATATAAAGGGTATTACATAACAAATGAAATTGCATCATACAATAATTGTTTTTATTTATTAAAGGGACACACAGCATTTATCAAGTTTTTATCAAGCATTAAAATGTGCACCTCGATTGATTAATCAATAATTTATTTTCAATTTAAATTATAAGTTATAACATTTTGGAGTTTAAAAAAAAGAAGATTGCTGCATGTCCCTTTAATATGTAATTGTTTATATGGTGCAAGCCAATTTGAACATATGTGGGGTTATATATATATACATGTATCTGTTTGTTATTTTTTTGGTGAGGAAGACCACTCACTTTTCTTCTGGGTATAACCGGTAATATACACCTCCTGCCATCTGTTATTCCACAAACTTTTATATAATCCAATAAAATTCAGAAAACATTTTAATCCAATAAATAAATTGGGCACGGCCGGTCAGATTAACAGAAACACATTTATATTTTCATATTAGCCCTTATTTTGAGCCACTCCAATGAACTATCCAGTTAATGTCGCCAACGATCCACCTTGTGTCAACAGTCAATATGATATTGATATGATATTGTGCTGGCTGAACTGGTGATCCTCTTACTAGACATATTTTTCTTGAAGTTGATGCTAGTACTGTCCGTATGAGGTATTGCTGATTCATGATTCATAAAAAAAAAAATTATTGTACACCATCTTGTTATTATATACTATTCTTGTTCGTTTAAGTATTTCTGATTCTGTTGTTAATGTTGTAAAAAGTTATATGTGACTACTTGTTTCAATAAAATCCTCCCATATATATTGGGACATCACTAACTATTTTCAGCTAACTCCCAGCATCTCAGGACTCCAGGCTCTGAAAATAAAAATGACATACATGATATTTTGTTTCAACTTAAATAGGTAACAAGTTGTAGAACTGAAATATGTAAATGAATAGTGATTATAGAACTTTTTTTACATGTACAATAAATTAAAAATAATCGTTTTCTGCTAAATCAACACATTTATTACCGGTATACCTTATTTAGAGCCGCCCCAATTTGCCAAATGACACATAGAAATTCGAGAACCTGTCTTACTCTTACTAATGTATATATTAATAATTTCTATGGTTGTTTATCGTGCTTGGAGGATAGACTCCCCAGTTTCAATCCCAATCAAACAAAAGAGGCTGAGGAACAAACAAGGCTGAGGGAAGATGTATTGCGCGTTATTAAACACAGAAACTCAGTGGTGCATGTGTGACTTGAACCGGAAGCTCCAGATTGCTATCATCCACCATGCTATTGCTGGGCCATGCCAGCACATTATGTTAAGTCGGGGTCTTGGTTAAGTTTAATAATTTAGATGTAATACAGGGACCTTTTTATTTTGTTTGTTTAATTTTACATATGTACTAAGCACAATATGACCTATTTATGTGTCGATGTGCTGTAAAACACCATTTTTATTTTTAGTATAAAAAGTCTGAGACTAAGTGCAGGCACAGACCTAATAACAAATTATTAATATGTCTGTGGTGCAGGACTGGTGCACAATGCCACATATTTTGCAAAGAACAAACATTGATAAATTCATAGATTTTTTGAAGCTGCGCTTACCTACATACTGGCTAATACAAGGCTCTTGATGTAGTTATACTGTGAGACTGGGAAATTTGACTTGAATCTGGCTATGGTAATACTGCACACTGCCTCTAGCTAACTTAGTCTTAGCAGACCTGAAAAAAACAAGTCATATATGATATTGTTTCATTTGTTTTTAATATTAATAACTCTGTCCAACTTTCTCAATGCTAACAATGTCAGCATTCCATAACATTTTACTTAAAACACAACTGGAATTGAAAGTGGTGCTTTCCAGAAGATGATACTGTCCAAAATGTAAGTCACAGGTGGCATTCATGAACAAATAGTAGATTTTCAAGGCTTACATTTTCATCAATTATTCATCACTCATGTGTTCTAAAAAATTATCAGAATTAAGTTAATATATATCAACCACCACCGTTTTACATGTTTCAACGTTAAACACTTGTCATACAGAAATTAAAAGTGTATTTACTTACATAGGCTACAGTGCAGACAATGCCATGACCCATTTCAGGCATTTGCTGGTGTGTTCCACTTTTCAATTTTAATTCTCAATAAAGAGTACTGTAATAGATCTATTTGTTTGTAGTTTGTAAATTACGCACTCATGCAAAACTTGGAATTGTATACGATCGTGATTGTAACACTGTTTTAATTCTACTCCTGTGCAAATAAATTGAAATAATCCATCGGTCGATCGGGCCGTATGTGTAAACGATTTATCTGTGTATGTACACGGATCAGCATTATTTGACCTTTGAATGTGTGTGAGCTATTTTTAGCACATTCCTTAGCTATTTATAAACGTTCAATTCAATTCACAATATTTAGTTTCTGTGACTGTGTGACATTATGATGTTAATTTGTCCAGGGAGAAGTGGGTTTGTGGCGTGCGACTGACTGGCCCTGGGCTGGGTGTTTTTCTGTGTCGCCGCCATTTTGAATAGCCTCTGAAAGAGTGAAATGCAGGTACCAACTTTCAAAACGGGCACGCAAAATGTATATTCACGAAAAAATAAGAAATTTTCAAAAAAGGTAGATCAGGTAATGATCTTCGACTCTTGTCAATTTCAACAATATTTAAGAATATACAATTTTTGTACCCGTTTTGAAACATTGGCAATTTCGAAGAAAGCAAAAACTAGTTTTTTTCGATCTTCGCATTTGTACCGCGATTTCCGACTATGATATCTCAATAAAACCTGTCAACACGATTGTTTTATAAATCTCCGACATAATAACTGACTTCTGATATGATTTGTTTTCTTTGCCATCTAGTATAAGCTTTAAACTAGTTTTTCTAAAAAGAGTACTATAAAATCCGCGCATCTGCACGTGCTTGCAAAATGGGAACTACGTTGCCTCCAACACCAATTATTTATGTTTGAGTTATGCGGTTCAAGCACGTGAAATGACTTCTCTGCTCCCGTACTGTATGTGCATCCTATATAGTTCAAGTATTACCATTACCATTAAATGAAAATTACCTGAGTTATGGCCATTGAATTGAATGTTTTCTTTTACGGCTCATCATCACAGTGTCTAGGTTATTTAGAGCCACTCCAGAGAAAGGGGAGGAACAAAAAGGAATCCGGAAACCTGTCCTACTCTTACTAACGAAAATATACTTATGGTTCTTTATTGTGCTCGGAGGATAGGCCCGTTTACGTGCCCATCGGAAGGACGAGGTTACGGAAATGTGTCTTTCTCAAGAACACATCGGCACAACTTAGTGGCACCGACGAGGCTTGAACCCGGGTCCTCCGGTTCCAAACCCACCGCATCACGAGTTATAGCCCTTTTTGCTACATATCATCAATCTTTTCTTCCTTATGCCCTCTCCGACTTATTGCCCCACAGGAAAAGAATATCACTTTATTGAAATTGCGTTGTATACTCAATGTCGTCACCCAAGCGAGGTTACATATCGCAAGTATCAATACAATCCAAATTAATACATACTGTATGTAAATTGTATTCATTTAATGGCAAATTATATTCGTTCGTTCAAATATGTTTAATGAAAGGCATTCTGAGTAAGCATTTGTTGCTTTTGTATATTGCTGAGAACAAGGCATCATTTGTTCTCGGCCTCAAATTTAAAGTGTTTTGTGTACAACCTTTGTTTATTGTTTTCATTATTATACATACATTGTAATTAAGTCAGCATATCCAATGCCATCAACTAATCAACACAGTTATTCGAGTTTAAGTACTTCATGTTAAACACTTCCGCAGTCGAAAGCAATATTTTCATATAACCTCACATGAACCTCACAGACTTGGTATTTGAATTTTAAGATATTAAAGTTAAATGTGTTTTAGCTGAAAGAAGTATTGCGAATCTTATGCAATTGTGTATCTCCATATGTTAACCTTTGGCACACAGAGACTTGTGTACTCACATAGAATACAATCTTGATTTGAACAAAAAAAAGTGAACTAAAATAATAAAAAATCAAAGATGTTGCGTTCTTAAATGTACTGCGTATATCATGCGTGCTTACATTTCAGATAGCAGGAAGTATTTTGTCTGCTTTTGGAGGACCACTGACAGGCCTGTTTATGTTTGGAGCGTTTTGTCCGTGGGGAAATGCAAAGGTACGTTAGCACGCTTGTGACACATTTCAGAGTTTCACTTTTATATTTTATACAAAAGCGATTTAACTCCATGCTATTTTAGATTTGTCAGAGTTTTGAGAATAGCCTCTGTTTGCAAGTATACTATTATATACCGTTTATCATATACTAGGGTTACTACTTCAGTAACTTGTTCTGGAAGTTTGTATCACCTCATATCTGCAGGATCTCAGGAGAAGCGTTCGCCTCGAGGATGATCCTGGAAATATGGCATCTCCACAAGAGATGATACACCCTTCAAGAATACTAACTCTTGTATTGATACTTTTATTATATACTCATGAAACTAAATATTATTTAATTATATCTAAAACAACTGATCATTGTAGAAAACAACATATATCTAAACAAGTAACAACTGTAATACTGTATAATAATATCCATAATAATACATATGAATGATGGTCAAAACGACACCGAACGAGAGCTTTTTATAATTGTTATCTAAAAGAAATGAGGCCAATTTAAGATCAAATTGTTTGACAACTGGTGCGTCATTTCAACTTGAAATTTAAATAATATTCCTATCTATTTACAAACAAACCAGTTCATTGTTAGTAGAATAAGTACTTTGTTTTACAGGGAGCTCTGGGCGGATCAGCTATCGCCGCTATCACAACTTTCACAATCGCCTTCGGTCAAATGTCAACAAAAGGATCAGTAAAAAATCAGAAGCTTCCATCGGGCCCCACTGATTTCTGCCCCGCACTAAATGCAACTATTGTTTCTAATTGGCTGACAAACACATCAATGGCTGGGGCTTTGAGCAATGGACAAATGGGCGATGGAATATGGAATGTGACGTCAACAACTATGGCTTTTGTAACTGATTCAGTAGTGAATAATCCAGAACCGTAAGTACATTGATCTACCATGTATATTTTAGGAAGTAAATGCAAAAATCAACAGGCATGCCACATAAACATAAAGCAATCTATTCAAAACAGTTTATTTACATTTTAAAACAATTTATACAAAACAAATAAACTTTTCTTTGTACTTTTGAAAGTATTGGGTTGGACATTCCACACATAAATTAATTCATAATAAGGGATATATTTGAAAAACAAACAGACTGAGCTTAAGCTACAGACGATATACTTAAACTAACTCATGAATATTAATAAGTGGGAGGTAAAGTAGCTTCAATTCGACGAACGGACAACAATTCTGAGTATAAGCCGGAAAGGAAAGGGTATTTGAACGAGAGATCTTGCAGTTTTTTTTGTAACATGTAGGTTTTACCACTACACCACGGAATCGTGCTGGTATGTTGTAGCATTTCGAACACTGAATAGTCATTACGTAACAACTACAGCACACAAACCTGCACAAACTTATCCGCTGAATGAAAAATCGAGACTAGAAACGGAATCTTAGTTAAATTGATAATATATAGTATTACACTACGCATGGTTATTCACATGTGCGAGATGATGGAGTATATCCCGATACATCTTGAGGGTCTATTAAATATGTGAAGTTGTTTTGCATCATAATATATGTTACTAAATATACAATGTTGTCAAGAATTTGCCATAGCTCAGTGGTAAGCACGTTGAAATGTAAGTTATAAGGTCGTGTGTTCGAAGTCTATAAAGTAAATGCTGTCCTGCGCTAAATTTGATCGCTTAAATATCGATTTCGCCATGAGCTGGTGAACATGAAGTTACAAATAAATATAAAGACAGGCCTATAAAAAGGAAAGCGATTGAAATACAGGATCTGTAGCTTTAAACATCATTTGATTTTATATAATATTACATTCAAATGCAATCCGATTTATTGGAATACTACCATATCCCTAAATAGAAAATGAAAAATGCTTGAATATGTGTGACTCATAGTCTACACATTTGTAAAGGTTTAATGTAAGTCAATAGAAATGGCACTTGTCAGTTGTCATGTTCTTCTTTTATGAAGAGAGTCATTTAAATATAAATACTGGAAAGGAGATCTCTTGGTAGCAAAACACACAAACATGGGAGAAATGTAGCAGACTCGGTTTTATTGAGCCTGTTCATGAGACGTAATATAATGTGCAGCACCTCTAACGCCCCCTAGCACCGGGTTAAGCTTCTACTTTAAAACCACAAAGATTGATCTTAGTGGTCCAAACGCCCCCTAGCAACTGTTAAGCATTCTACTTTAAGGCCAAAAAGATTGAGCTTGATGGTCTAAAAGGACAATGTAAGTAATAACACTTGTGATTGGTAATGGGGCGACATTTTACGGCCGCCAAACAGCACTAAACAATGCTAGTGTGAACATGAATATTTGTCATACTGCAAAGACAATTCTCAGGATTTCATTGGCCAATGCGCCGTAGACATGAGACATGTCTACGTCTCGTGACGTGAACATAGGATGAATTCCCCGTAGGTACCCCATTACTCGAATACACACAAAACAAACGGCGACGATAACGTTGCCGATTCGTTTTGGAAACCACCGATTGTCTCCTTCCTATCGCTTTTCTGCGCTTTCCACTGTGTGTAAAAATCTGAAATAATCGTAAGTGTACTTTTTTGGCAATTTTACAGATAATAAAACATTAACATAGTAATAAAATACGTTTATTTTATTAAAAAATCCGCCAAATTTAACAACGTTAGATCGATGACGTCACGAAAATAAACAACGTCTAGAGGCACGTTACAGGGAAATTGGCGCAATAAAAATTAAATCGTGTTTTGGCTGTTTTTTCTTCTTAAATAAATTACAATTTTGAAGTATGACAAAATCGTTATGAGGATTCTTGACAGGGAACATGGGCTCACATTCCCTGCCTCTAACGGCTCGGGTGAATATAATTTCCAGGCAGGGAATGTGAGCCCATCTCACTTATCAAGAATCCTAATAACTAATAATGTGGACTTTTCTTAGCTGATCTTTGTAAAACATACCGAAGATTTGCAAAAATACCTAATAGAACAACATGGAAATTATATATCGATTTTTAACTATGTACTTTAATATACATAAATCATTATGGAAATATGTGCCCTCAAACAAACAACTTATTGTCTATTTTGTTCTTCTACAGAACAGGGTTTAGTAGGATATTTATGTTATCGTATAACTGGTTTGCCGTGATCGCTATACTGCAAGTGATGGTCTTTGGAACTATCATATCCCTGTGTACAGGTAGGTACACTCAGTGCTCTTTTCCACAGACTCATAATATTAAAATGTGTTTCTCTTCTCTAGTCTATAGAAAAGTATTCATGTGTTGTAATTTTATAGTATATGACTGTAGTATATTAATATATGAATGTTATAGAAACGACTAGGTAATAAGACATCAGAAAATAATTACATGCTCATCTATTCAGAAATTAACTTTAGATATATCTTGCGAGGATATCTTTATTTACACTTATCCCATTTTTTTGGATGACATTATGGTAAGAGTGAGATGTGGTGCACCCTAAAACCTGGTTTAAACTCCCAGTGGACTTTTTGCCACTGACCGATCCAGGGCGGTAGCCATATTGTCTATCTGTTATATGTTTGTGATTTTAATCATCTTTGTTTTGTTGTTTGTTTCTGTGCGTGTTTTTAATGGACTGTGGTCCTTGAATGCTACATTTCCTGTTCGACTTTTATATCTACTTTTAGCATACTTACTGTTGGATTCACCATTAGCGCGGAAGCTAGACACATGATATAAATTTACGATAATCGCACACTAGCTTATGTAAAAATAAATTGGTATTATAACTACCAGAATAAACAGATGCGACAATATTGCTATCTTACTCCATTGACTATGTCACAGTCATCTTGAATTGTATTGGCTTCCAGAGTTATCATTAGTTTCTGGAGAGCATACCTATTTCGGGCGGGAATAAGCAGAAACGCTTTACACATTATTTAACATGTACATTTGGTTTTCAGGTTACAAAAAGCCGGGGGAGGTTGAGAGAAAGTTCCTCATTCCATTCTACGATAGCTTGTTCCCATTTTTACCCGAGTGTCTGCTGAAACCGCTTAGATGTGGATACTCCCACGATGGCGACGAAAGCGTAAATATTTCTGTTAACCGGTCTAATTATCTAGTAGATATTAAAATAACTTGAATAATAATATTATAAAACAAGAAGTTTGTAAAACAATAGAATTAAGAAGAGGAAAACGGGCACATCTCGTTTGTCTAAAACGAGAAGATAAGCGTCTCTGCACAATATCAAAATTGACATGGCGATTGCTGGGTGCTCATTAAATACGGTTAACGTTATCAATCCAATGTTTCGAATAGAGTGGAATGGGTTTATTGTATCGATATTAAGATTATGGTTATCTAAGGATAGTGAAGATAAATGTTGCTATTTTGACACTGAGATGTTATACTTTATCATACTCGTACTTGAATTAGAGTTTATTATTTTAAAAATAAAGTAAGCGATTGATGATGATTTATATTATTTTACTTTTATTTAAAAATGACGAAAAGCCTCTAGGAGCGGATAAAAATGAAACCAAGGGAAATAATTAGTCCGCAAGTTTAGGTATGAACATATCAGAGGGTTATGTGTCATTGCTTGTATATTCGATTCGTGCCTTTCACAGTTGGCCCCATTGATTTGACAACTTGACAGGGACAAAGAAAGATATATCTGCGAAAATATTGTTGTTAAATCTTCAACAGTTTTGAAAATACGATTTTAGTTAAAACAGACTATTGTATACTTAAATCCGAGATATCTATACAGTCTTTAACACAATTTATTAGAAGATACAATTCAGACTTTTGCATAACAAACAGTGTGCCACTGCATTCATTAATGATATTTCTCGACAGCAATCTGTTTATATACGTGAAATTAATTAAAATGTAATGGTATGGAGTTACAAACAGGATGGCATTTTATCGGCGTTGTATAGAATCGGCCTTATATGGCCATTTTGGGCAATATTTATGCAGTCTTTTAACACAAGTTATTAAACAAATTTCAAACATTTGCATAACAAAAAATATACCACTACATTCTTCAATCATATTTCTAGAGTTTCTAACATGATGGAATGTCATGGTCATTGGCTAAGGCCGGCAATGTATGACCGCTTTGGTCGATATCTATTCAGTCTTCAAGACAAATTATTAGACACAATTAAAGCTTTTATATAATAAAATGTGTAACACTACATTCTTCGTACCGCTACATTCTTCAATCATATTTCTCGACAATGAACTGTTTATGTTACCAACAGGATGGCATTTCATCGGCATTGATTTTGACCAGCCACGTATGGCCGTTTTAGTCGACATCTATACAGTCTTTAAGACAAATTATTAGACACAAATAAGGATTTTGCATACGATATTTTATTTTTTATCAATCAATCCACTGTAAAATAACCTAAAAATACCCAAAATATTCAACTATTTATATTTTCTGCAAAATATAATGACTCGTTAATCCAAACCAGTTAAATATTTTCCAGTTTCACAGAGCGAAACACACCAATAAAAACAAAATGGCGGAATCTAAGAAAGTTTTACCGCGAAAACAAGGTTCCTTCAACTTCTCGAACCCATACGAGATTTCAGTCAATTTCGCTATATCTCCATTATTAGTCACCAATCACTCTCTGTTACATCACCGGTAAAATGCAGGAAAGTTTAACAATATGGACAGAGATACATTTATTAATCTCCGTAACCATTTTTAATTTCACGTGTTGACCGTTC
Source organism: Cyrtodaria siliqua (assembly GCA_037043455.1). Classification (NCBI taxonomy): domain Eukaryota; kingdom Metazoa; phylum Mollusca; class Bivalvia; order Adapedonta; family Hiatellidae; genus Cyrtodaria; species Cyrtodaria siliqua. Next base: position 38,503 of record JAWPHD010004394.1, read on the forward strand.
CAAGGCGGTATCCCTATTGTCAACCATTTTATGTTTATGATTTCACAAACCTTGCATCATATTTATCTTCGTAATTATTGTTTGTATCATTTATATCAAAGAAAAGGTTATAAGTCCATCAGGCAGAGTAGCATTCACATAATACATTCACTCCAACAAGTAGTACAACGCAAAGATGATTACAAACAAAAATCGGTAAAAAAGCACATCACAAACATATAAAGGTGTTGACAACAGGGGTATCGTCTTGGAACGGTCAGTGGCATAAGGAACCACCGGGGAGTTTAAACCGGTTCAAGGGTGCACCAAACATCACTTTTACCCTGTCGTCATCCCTAAACAACAGGACAGTGTTGAAAAAAATAATCCCCGCTGAGTTACGCCATTGCATTTCAATACGTGTTTTTAGTCTGCATTATGGAAAGGGTCTTTCTGATATATTAGTTAACCTGTTCAAATGGTCAATGTCCCTTACCGAAGGATATGGCACGTGGATGTTAGATACTTGCTAATGGCAAAATTAGATAAACATATTGATTTGTGCCATATACAGTCCAACAGTTAATACAATGTAGTTTTACAATAATGTATGTTGCAATTCCGAAATAACATACATGTATAATCGTTGTTGTAATATAAACATATTAATACACACAACATCAAGAGTATGCCTAAGGTGACACAGAGTCATGTTTAGACTTTACACTATTCGTTACCTATTTTTACTTTCAGAAACCAGGTGCAAACGCAAAAGAAGAGTATATTCAGGTTCTCTCCGAGGAAATACTTGGTTACCAGTTAGACGTTGAGAAGTCGGACACAGAAATGCCTGATATAGATGCACATAAAGACCATCACGCGGTGAACGGATCAAGCATAACGAATCTTAATGGCAATAGCAAAGCATACCTCCAAAATGGTGATACAATGCATAACACTAACGAAATCAGTATTGAAATGGTAGACGTGGAACATGGTAAAAACGTTGATGTCGATCAATTGTCAAATGGTATAATCACACAGTCAATCGACGACTTGAGAGTCAGAAGAGTTCCAGTTAAAGATATGGAGTTGGAAATAATGACAACAGGAGACGGCGTCAACAATGGAACCGTTGGGGGAATTGAATACATAATTATGGATAAAACGGAAGATGGACGCGTGTTGAGATTTAAGTCGAAGAGTATAGAGTTTGATATACCGCCACATACACCAGAGGACGCCATGGGTGCCGCGAAAGTAACAGTTTCTCCACCCACAATTGATAATTAGAAGAGGTTCATTGCATGTGTAGTGAACGAGGTGTTGTATACTGAGCAAAAATAAAAAATACCCATTTTTCTTACCCTTATTATATAGCCAGCAAAACAGGAAATAATATATAGAATATTTAGATCTACCCCCACCAATAATCCAAACAAAATATGTTGTCTTATTAAAAGAGTTATCACCCTTTTCCTTAAACCATGCAGTTTTGGTAAAAACAAATTAAATCTACAAACATTACCTCAATTTGTCCAAGACAATATTCTCTATATGTTGCCTTTGAAAACAAATCACGGAAAAACACAACATCGATTGTGTAGGTAACATATTTTGGTTATCAAAAATCATCAAATTACCTCCCTTTAAGGTTTCCATAACATCCATAAAAGAGTATTACTTGGCAAAATTTTAAACTGTTTAAAGTAATATTTAATACTCAGTGAAGTGTGCGTAAAAACATAAAACATTGTTTAATAAAAGCGCTGTTAAAGCTGTGCTAAGCCCTCAAAAACTGGCATATGGGAATACCAGCAAAAAGGGGGTACATTTTATTTTGGTGGGTATAGTTAAATTACATTATTATATAAAGTATATATGTAACATTGAAAAGTATTACAAAGAAAACTTTATGTATTTTAGGAAACTGATATTTTAAATGCATGTATAAATATATTGAAATGTTTATTACTGTGTGTGTCCGCGAGTTTGGTTGATATTTTTATATTTTCAAAAAGTATCTGTTAAAGTGGACAGGTGAGCGATATATTAGCGTCACTCGGTGCATCACATAACAAGCGGTTATGTTTGTTCGTACAAAACGATTTCAAATGATTGTATTTTACGTTACATAGTGAAATAGAAAAATACACAACGTATTATCATTATCAGAAAGTGCAACTGTTATGGATTATTTACATATTAAATAACAACAATTTCGATTTTTATATCTACTTGTAATTAGGCGCTAACTAGCCGTATATAAATACCAATACAAACTAATACAAAAAAAAACACATAGCGGGGTAAAAATAATTTCTATGATAGACTATGCAATGGAATTGGAAATAATGAAGTAATAAGATATTTTAATGTTTAGAACAACAATTTTAATGAAACAAATGTGTATGTATGAATCAAGGTACAGTCGAACTTCGATAGCTCGAACACCGGTATTTCGAATACCATCGGTAACTCGAACACATGTTCCGGTCCCGACACAACTCCTATATAATTCAATGTAATTTAACCTCGATTATTCGAATATTATTTCTCGAATACCCCGGCTCGCTCGAATACTTTTTACGCTCCGAAGATCCATTTTTGTGTGAATTTAAACCTCGCTTAATCGAAGGTGATGATCCGTTGCCATGCGACGTCGGCCATTTTAATTGTAATCTACGCGTTTGTATTTGTTTGTAGCAAGTTCGTCATAGTGAGAAAACAGATCAAGTTGGTTGTTAAAGGTGCGAACATTTATGATTGAAAAGCGATAATAGACAGATAAAATTTATGTTTAGTGAACTTCGTTTACTGTTATTTACGATAAATTAAACACGGTTGATTTTCTAATTAAATAATATACCGAAACCAGTCTTACCTTGTTCTCATTATTCGGACTTCCGGAATGTATGGTAAAATCTATTTGTGTGATATTTCTTAAAGTAAATGATAAAACAAACACATTATTGCAGTTTTTCTTGTATTGCCAATGTAACAATTACATGTTATATACGTTATGAGGTTTAAATAAACATGCATGAACATAAAAAACGTACCGAGAACGATACATCACATATACAAGTAACACTATTTCGGGTGGTACACAAATTCGGATAGATATTTTGTTTTTTACCGTTACCTCGATGCCTCGAAGCCACCGATAGCTCGAACATATCCCTATGGTCCCGCTGACTTCGAGCTATCGAGGTTCGACTGTATTAAGAAATATGAGAAAATGGAACTGTTAGGTACCCTTCCGAAAAAAAGGATTGCACTTTAGTATATATATAGAAAATGTAAACACCAGTTGATGAACAAAGAAATCCCTATATGCCTGCCATGCTACCACGCAATACAACATGCAATCTATTTGTGTTTAACGAGAAATAGAGGATCTTACATGAATACTCATTCAACATTGAAGTGATTAAACGAGTTGGCAAATTTGACCCTTGACCCACACAACCTGCAAAATCAATAAGATTGTTCCTACCCACAGACAGTATATACCCAGCAACTCTCTTTAACATCCATATATTTGAACTCTAGATATCTAACTGAAATAGAAATTGCAATTTTAGCAACAGTGACCTTGCCCCAGAACCCCCAAAATCAATAGGAACTTTTCTTACTCCATTTTATATACATAAAATACGGATTTCATCCATCATTTAGTACTGGATATCGAACGGAAACAAAGCGTGACTGACAGACAGTGCAAACAGTATATGCCTTCGAATTTTGTTGCGGTCTCATAACCATATGAGATGATGTTAAAAAAATAATATATAAAAATAAAGTTTTGTCAGAAACACCAACTTTACTATTACCACCAACATTTTGAAACATGAAGTTATGTACAACAAAGTCCTAAAATCAGAGATTTTTTATTCTCGTAAATATTTGTTTTACGAGAGAACAATCATGTGGTACCTCGAATTACGAGTTTGTATTGCCAATTAGCTGAACGATACAGGAAAATAAATAACTATCCCCTGCGACGCACCCAGATGCGCATGCGCAAAGGCATATTCCTGGAGAGCCATACCATTTCTAAATTTAGTATGATAACACAGGGAGATGGATGGGTGGGAACGTGAGTATCACATTATTGTTCTCTCGTAAAACCAATATTTACGAGATAAATCTCGGATTTTACTTCAATCCAAATCATGTGATACTCACCTCGAATTACCTATGAGATTTCACAGCAGTACATCCCTGGAGGTGGGTGTGTTACATATCCGCTGCTGAGAGTACCGAAGGTAAAACTCAGTAAAAGTAGTATCTCTCCTACAATCTTCTGCGTTCAAGACCTGGTCTTTAGAAACGCCGTTTAAATGAGCCCAAGTTGGAGCTATAGCTCTTACTGAATGAGCTCTGGCCTTGTTGATGTTAGAGTGAGGAGCAATATCATAACACAAACGTAAGAGGAACGAAATCCATATAGATATACTTTGTGCAGAAACTGGATTATAAGGCTTACCTAAAGACCTCAGCAACATATCTGGCTGGTTAGAAGACACCGCTCTGAACGAAGTTGTTCTCTTCAAATAATGACAGATTAGCTCTTTTCACATCCAGTTCCTTAACTGTGAAAGCTGGAACCGTAATATTTTTCATAAAATGTGTTGGATCATCTGCCTTGGCCAATTTAGTTAGCAAAAATGTGATCTTAATTGAAAGTATTCTACAATAGTTCCCAATAGCTAAGTAACTTATGTCGCTAACGCGACGAGCGGTGCACAACGCTAATAGGAACACAAATTTATAAGTGACAAGCTTAAGGGGAGCTTTGCTCAAAGGTTCAAAGGGGGCCCTTTTTATGTATCTAATACAAAGAGAAGGCCCCAATCTGGAACAAGCTTCTTCTCTGGTGGTCTACTGTTGAAAATACCCTTCAAAAGTCATATAATTTTAGGATGTTCTCCAATATTCTTACTATCCACTTGACTCAAAACATGTGACAGCATAGATCTATAGATACAATTAGGCCTGTACTGTTTACCCTCGTCAAACAGAAAAGCGAGAAAATTCAATGCATAACTAAAAGATGCATTAAGGGGATCAATATTCCATCAGCTTCGAAAGACTGTACTGTGATGCATACACCCTCTATGTACCAGATCTCCAGGCTGCCAACATAAGTTTGCTAGCCGATCACGAAACTCCAACACATCTGACTCGTTTCCTGAAAGAGGCCAAACTGCCAGTTTCAGAAACTCTGGGTCTGGATGGTAGCAATCGGTTCCCGGCATCTTTAACAATTTGAGAACTACTGGGAGTGCGGCTGGGTAATCCATCAGGCACTGTAATATTGATGGGAACCAAGGTCTTCTCGGCCACCTTGGGGCCACAAGTAAAATCCGGCACTGAAATTTCTTCAAGTGACAAAAGAGCCTGGGTATCAGGTAACCAAGGAACCCGTTCCATGGGATCTAGAAGCAGTCCACTGTTAGAGCCTTGGGATCCACTTTCCAAGAACAATATACAGGACGTTTGTGATTCTTGAAGGACGCAAACAGGTCCACATGAGGTCTGTAAAAAGTCCTGAAGATATTTTCTGTTACCTCCGGTCTCAGAGACCACTCTGTTTGGATTTCTGACGACTCAAATCGTCTGCCAACATATTGTTTACTCTTGCTATGTGAGCTGCTACTAGCCATATCTCCTGACTGACCGTCAAGTTCCACAAATCCAAGGTCAGTCTACAAAGAAGGGGAGAAACTATCCCTCCCTGTCGGTTGATGTACTGGACTACCGACACATTGTCTGAGCGTATCAGCACTGTCTGATTCTTCCAATGACAAATGGAAGGCATTTAACACTGCTTTCATCTCCAAAATATTTATATGAAGTTTGAACTCCTCTGTCGACCAAACTCCCTGGGATACTTGGCCCTGCCAATGGGCACACCCTCTGTCAACAGAGCCTGATCTCCTACTCGGGGCCAAATTGGCCCCCCGTCTTACCAACGACTCGGATCCATCCACCAGTGGAGGTCGCTGAGGGCACTGGTATCGAGGTGAATCAGAAGATTCAAAGCATCCTTCCTTGGACGCCACTATCTCAGGAGACAGCACTGCAACCCTCTTATGTGCAGATGAGTAAGTGGTGTCACATCTATCAGGGAAGACATGTGACCCAGAACTTGCAACAGTGACCTCGCCTGAATCACTACTGTTCGGACTAAAGTGTCTAACAACTGGGTCAGTGCTAAAATCGAGGCGTTCTGGGACTGTATTGAAACGGCCCCCGATAAAGGTAAAATCCTGAGAAGGAACTATCTGTGACTTCTCTTGAGAAATGATCCAACCCAGCCTGGTCAGCGTCCGCCATACAAGCTTGGTGCCCTTCACTAGGGCTTTGGGGGACTGGTCTAACTGCATGCAGACCGTCGTCTAAGTAAAACATTATATTCATACCCAATGAATGGATATACTCTATGACTTGGGCTAGAACCTTGCAGAACACCCTCGGTGCCGATGACAGTCCAAATGGGAGCGATCTGTACTGGTAGTAGTCTAGCAAATATATGAAAATATGGGCCGAACCCAGGGCAAATTAGTACACAATTGAAACCAACTTTCTTCCAAAGGGAAAAGCACACAGAATGAGTAAATGAAAGTAGAGAAAAATCGAAGTAAACGATATAAATATATCACCTTTTTCATGCTTTAAAATTAGTTTTTTCCCGGACAATAACATATTAAGTTATTTTTTATTATGTTTGATGGTTTTATGGCACACCGTTAACAAAGTTCCTTTAACATAACAACATATTATGAAGTAAATTGCCCTTTAATGCTTTAACATATACATCAAATCACCATAATGATCTTTAAAAAACGATGTTCGATTACACCACCCATCGCAAAAAAGTATAAGAAATATAAAAAGATCGGACAGGGAAAGTAGCATTCAAGGAGGACAGTAAAAAATTGTCTTCCACCAGTGGAGGTCGCTGAGGGCACTGGTATCGAGGTTAATCAGAAGATTCAAAGCATCCTTCCTTGGACGCCACTATCTCAGGAGACAGTACTACAACCCTCTTATGTGCAGATGAGTAAGTGGTGTCACATCTATCAGGGAAGACATGTGACCCAGAATTTGCTACAGTGACCTCGCCTGAATCACTACTGTTCGGACTAAAGTGTCTAACAACTGGGTCAGTGCTAAAATCGAGGCGTTCTGGGACTGTATTGAAACGGCCCCCGATAAAGGTGAAATCCTGAGAAGGAACTATCTGTGACTTCTCTTGAGAAATGATCCAACCCAGCCTGGTCAGCGTCCGCCATACAAGCTTGGTGTCCTTCACTAGGGCTTTGGGGGACTGGTCTAACCGCATGCATGCAGACCGTCGTCTATGTAAAACATTATATTCATACCCAATGAATGGATATACTCTATGACTTGGGCTAGAACCTTGCAGAACACCCTCGGTGCCGATGACAGTCCAAAAGGGAGCGATCTGTACTGGTAGTAGTCTAGCAAATATATGAAAATATGGGCCGAACCCAGGGCAAATTAGTACACAATTGAAACCAACTTTCTTCCAAAGGGAAAAGCACAAAGAATGAGGAAATGAAAGTAGAGAAAAATCGAAGTAAACGATATAAATATATCACCTTTTTCATGCTTTAAAATTAGTTTTTTCCCGGACAATAACATATTAAGTTATTTTTTATTATGTTTGATAGTTTTATGGCACACCGTTAACAAAGTTCCTTTAACATAACAACATATTACGAAGTAAATTGCCCTTTAATGCTTTAACATATACATAAAATCACCATAATGATCTTTAAAAAACGATGTTCGATTACACCACCCATCGCAAAAAAGTATAAGAAATATAAAAAGATCGGACAGGGAAAGTAGCATTCAAGGAGGACAGTAAACCACAAAACACAGAAACAAACACGCAAACAGACAAACAAGAAGGCAAAAGCAATAATAAATGCAAACGACATCACAAACACAAAAAGGGTTGACAATAGGGCTACCGCCTTGGAACGGTCAGTGGCAAAGTAGGCCAATGGGGGGTTTAAACCGGTTCTAGGGTGCACCAAACCTCACACTTACTTTACTGTCATCCCATTAAAACAGGACAGTGTAAATAAAGAAATCCCCGCCATGATCTAATCTCTAACCAACAAGGCAGCATCAATAGGCAATATAAGTAAAACACAAATATGCTCGTGTAAATATAATACAAAAAAACAATAGCCTAGAAAGCCACAATGAAGGTACTCAATGACTTGGCAGAAGCCAGAGCAGTAAGAGAATACACTATTAAGGGCACGACAAGAAAGATCATGGACAAACATCAAACGCCACCGTCCCAATGGGTTTTAGGTAGGCGTCATCATAGGGTCCACAGCCTGTCCGGTCATCGTACAATTAAAGAGGAAAGCATAGTGGCGAACTGTAAAAGGGTCCACCACCAAGCATGCAGTACGTTGCAAAATGATAGGGTCATAACCTCTTTTGATAAACTTTTTAACAAGTTTAACAAAGATAGTATGAAAGTGATCATGACCAAGAATCTTACGAAGTTTATAAATCACATCACCATAGAAGTCAGGTTGTGATAGTCCTTGTCGCAGAAGAGTCCTTAAATTACATTTATATTTGGAAAGAAGATCACCCTACAGATATCAAAACTTATCATATTGTTTCAATGCATTCTACTATGTTTTTCTCGTTCTAAAAAGCGTCAATTTTTAAATAAAATCTATATTTACCGACATGATGTACTATTTATATCCATCCATAAGTATGCAGTATCATCATGAAAGCCACAATTGTGTTCGCTGTCCTTATATAGCGATCTGGTAAACCCCTTGTTTTATTAATGTCTACAAATTTCAATCTAAAACCAGTAGCCCATTCAACTGAATATTTTTCTTTGCATATGTTTTATTGTACAGAAGAAATTCATATCCATATTTGTTATATAATATTGTTATTATATTATATAGTTATCCATATTCAAAAGTTTTTATCTGGATTTCAGGATTCAGGCAACTGATTCCTCTACATTCATCCCACATTGTTGAACAATCCGACCTGTGTCTTTTGCATGTACAACGATTAGTATGACAGTCAGTTACGCACTTGCATATGATAACTGCAAGAGTCTGTCAGGAGCTGGTGTTTTCTTTTCTGTTTGCAATAACTAAGTTAAGTTTGCCCTTTTAAATCGTTCATTCCCACTCCTGAGGATCGATATCAGTATTCCCTTCAAACCTGAATCTGTGGTTGTTAGTTCTACTGCACACTCTACAGCTGTTGTAACAATGAGCAGATCATCATCGCTGTCTGCATTGTTTGTTTCTGTTTCATGTGGCACCTAAGTGCTCACTAAACAAGTGAATGAAATGATGATTGTAGAATTCTTTCTAAAAATGTTTGTTCATATCCATTGTTATATTTGCTGTGAAAATCACAGTTATTTCAACAATATCCTTGTTTCTGCGCAAATTTGCAGTATGTTGTGTTGATAAAAAGTTCGGATCTCCATCAAACACAACTACCAGTACAACATGATTTCCAATATGCTTGTCATTAAAGTACATATAATCGTCTGATATGTTAAACCGCGAATCTATTTTATTCTCTGAATAAGCGACCCGCCATCTAAGACATACTTTAATTGATGGGTACCTCCCGTAGTTGCTAGCTTGCCGACAAAGTTGAATATTGCATAATCAAATTGAGAACCCGAATCAAACCGTCTGTAACAAGCGGAAATGCTGGATGCATGCATAACTTATCCATGAACATGGCAGCTAGCTCTTCTCGACTTATCCTGTCTCTTGCAGCAGATACACGACGTTGAAACAAAAACTGTGGATAACTGAATGCACATCACATATATTTTTACAGATACTTTTGTGTCAAGAGTCGCGGCCTGAACATTTTCTTGAATGAGCACGCAAACATCCTTTCCCAGACATAGTTGATAACTTTTTGTCAAATATCCTTATAAATACTGAAAAGGTGATCCCTTGGAAGCAATAAAAACAAATAAGCGAGAAAAGCAGCAGACTCGGTTTTACATGAACAGGGAAGCTAGCTCTTCTCGACTTGCAATCAGTACTGTTATTCATTCGATCTTTGGAGATCGCTGAGCCCGATACTTATAGTTAGTTATCGGTGGTACATTTTCAATTTCTTTTGTTTTCTTACTTAATTTTTGATTCGGTGGTTCCACTTCTCCGGCCGATAAAAGGCTCTGGGTATTGTTTAACCACTCATAGGATATGTTGTCTGCTTTTTATACGCAGGCTTCATAACCGCTGCTCCCAACTAAATTCCATTATGTTTATTTCGCTCTTCGAGTCATTTCATTTTATTAGATACTGGGACCATACGCCGTACGACATGGGGAAGACGTTAACTCCATGTCCACCGCCATATGCATGCCATCTTCGGGATGGTTAAAATGTTGTGCTGTTGATTTTATGAATATTGAGTTCTGCTCAACCCGGGGCTAGAGGGCGCGAGCGGTAGCTAGCATATTTCACTAACGCTCATGAACAGTCTCAATCAAACCGAGACTGCAATATTTCGTATGTGTCGTGCTCGGCGGTTTCCAAAGGTCCATTATCATACTCTTTGTTTATCCTGTCTCTTGCAGCATATACACGACGTTGAAACAAAAAGTGTGGATCAGTTGAATGAACTTCACATATATTTTAACAGATACTTTTGTGTCAAGAGTCGCGGCCTGAACATTTTCTTGAATGAGCACGCAAACGTCCTTTCCCAGACATAGTTGATAACTTTTTGTCAAATATCCTTATAAATACTGAAAAGGTGATCCCTTGGAAGCAACAAAAACAAACAAAAGAGAAAAGCAGCAGACTCGGTTTTATTGAGTCTGTTCGTGTGAGGTAATTATACGATGTAACATCTCTCACGCCTCCTAGCATCGGCTTAAGCGATATTCTACGTTAAAGAAACACAGAATGGGCTTGATGATCCCAAAGTACCAGTAAATAATAACACTACTGATTTGTAGCCGGGGCGACCTTTTACGGCCGCCGCACAGCACTAAACAAACGCTAGTGTGAATGTCAATAAATACTGAAAAGGTGATCCTTTGGAAGCAACAAACACAAACAAGAGTGAAAATAGATGGAAGGGCGTTCTTGTTACGACATCTTCGCATATATTTTTCATATCAATATAATCCCTGTGTTTTGTTGACTTACTTTTCTCTTTGTGCTGTTCACTCGAAGTGAAGGTCACACAAGTGAATTCCTGCATATCTTCATTGGTACATGTTCCTGCTCAAGCTGTCCAAGTTTAGAGAAGACAGACCTTTGTAGTTCTGCCATTACCCTTCCACTTGTTAGGCCACCCACTGTAATTGCTCATGAGCATTTGCTTTATCACGTGATCGGTCGACAGAACTAAACAATAACGATCACTTACACGCACTACATGAAAACCTTCCATAAAATGTGTGTACATGTCGTGATAGTCATTTTATATGTTTTGAACGTATGAATATCCAGCCTGTATGTAGAGATTGACCAGCAGCCGCCAACTATGGCAACATTCTTGACACAGATTTGAGATGAAGGGCCCAATTGCCAATGAGCTCTGTTTCAATAAATTTCCGTGACCTTTGCACCATGTCCAGATATTGTAGCCAGAGTTTTGAGGTTCTAGACTTTGAAGCAGAGGACTTATTCTGGCTCAATTTGGCATTTACCTTATTATAAACTTAGAGTGATCGGACATCTTGACTACCTTTATTTCCTTCTAAAATTTCAATCAAAAGATTGATCGATTTGTTTGCTTCTTGACTTCCCGGTTCAGTCTCATGATTTATCTGATAGATTCATCAAAACATTCTTTTGACATGCTAGTCTAAGGTTCCATCTCAGATTCCATTTCAAGCATTTGAATTGGTAGCGGAACGTCATATATACTGAACACTATAATTGAATTGAAAACGGCTTCTACAAGCAAGTGCCCATGCGTATATGTATTTATTAACCATCGTTGTATTGCACTTTTGTGAGCAGACCTCGGTTATAAATCTCAAGCTGGTCAGTTGTGAAATTATTTTCATGTATTTAGAAAATTAATTCAAATTCGGTCCAGGCTGGGATAAAACGCAAGACCCCTGGATTACTAAAAACACGCAAAAGGACAAACATGAATGGCGATGTCAACAAAGAACAAAGGTATATGACGAAACAAACACAAAAAGGGTTGACAATCGCAATGGAACAGTCAGTGGCAAAAACCGAGGTGCTAACAATTACCCTACGGTGACACCTAAGTGCATACGAATGGTTCTTGATATGACTTCTCCGCTAAGTCTTTTTGTTTCATAGCATGTTAAAGAACAATAGAAATATATTCAGGATTCCTATGTATTTTTCCCTCTCCCTGGGGCGGCTCTAAATAACCTTTAATGTGTTGGTGAGCAGTTAAACAACATGCACTTTTATAGCGTATTTTGTGTTTAAATAAATGTAACCATTGCGTTAGATGTCTTCAGTTTCACAATAATATTTCGCAATAATCAAAGAATGATGTATTGTAGACCCATTCTAACGGAAAGACTCTTTAATTAATAGATACGTGTGTTATAAGATTCGTAAATTCATTCTAATTTGACCCAGTGTGTCGTTTAAATATGTTCTAAACTAAGTTCATTGATTGAAAACAGATAGACATCATATACATGTTAATCATATTGATATATATTTATATTTACAAAACAAAAGTATACAAGTTGTATAGTATTGGGACATGTCCTTTAGACGAAATTTAATTTACAAAATTAACCAACTATAAGAGCTTCGATTTTGTTCTATTTTCTTTTTGAGATCAAACTATGTCTATATATTCAGTAACAATCATAACATTTTCTGCTGCAATTAGTCCTGGGTAAAAGTTCATATTTACTAGACTATAGTGATTGCCCTGATACTCGAAACGTAAGTATTTCTGATGACCTCTGCGAATAGGAATATGTTAATAAGCATCTTTTAGATCCAGAGACGTGGAGTCATCTTTGCTAGTTTCACTGTTTGAAGGGAGTCGAGCCTGTAAACTTTGCGGTTGACTAAATGATTGGAAGGTTTTAGATTTAGAATGGGTCGAAAACCTTCTGGTTTCTTTGGAACCACAAAGAAGGTGCTATTAAACCCCTGACCTACTTCCTCTGGGGGAGCTGGAAGAACATTTTTGAAGAGAAGACTGTTGATCTCTGATGAAACGGGTTCCCTGGTACTGGTGTATGACGGAACACATCGACGCTTGGAGGCTGAGAGGTGAACTCGATTGCATAGCCTTCCTGTATAACCTCCAAAACCCACCGGTTTGATGTTATTACTTCCCACTCCCTCAGAAAAAATAGTAATCTGCCTCCCACAACTCGGGTGGACTCCGTCTCTGGATATTGATTGCTATTGACGAAAGGAATCATTGGGTGACAAGGGGCCACGATTTTTTGCCCTCCCCTTTGAGGGGCTTTGTTGGACATTAAACCTCCAGCCGGTGTCTTATTAGTGATGAGTTAAAGCCACGAAAGGCGTGATTCTTGGCTTTGTGAGCCTTAAAGAACAGAGAGTTTACTGCTGGGACACTCAAAACCTCCTGCTTAGCAGGATGTAATAGGTGCTTGGAAATCCTAAAACCCGGCTGAGCCTTCAATCGAGAAGGGTCCTTCGCACACATGTCCTGCAAGAAGAAAGTATAATACCTGTCTAGGCACAGACGAGGCGCATCCTCATCCAGCAGGCCTTGAATGACGGCATCAGAACCAAATGCCTGAAAAAGATGAGACTCCCCCAGGTCACGAGCACTGGGTTTAACTGCCTGGTCTGGACGCTTCCTGTATAAGGAAGAAACAGAAGCCTTGTGCTGTTCTGGCAGAAGCATCTGGGGTGTCAGCCTCCAGAGGATTCTCGATTGGAGGCTTGGTCGAAAACAGTCGAGTTAACTGTTTATTCGTAGCTGCTGATTTAATTAACAAAAGACGCATCCTCAAAGAGACTATCCCTATCTGGGGCATACATGGACAGGGTGTCTACTTCCTGTTCCCTTCTACAACCTCTTACACTATAAGTCGTGTTTGGTGCCGATGCACCAGACTTACCCGGCGTTACCCCACCCATAGATTGAACTATACTACTTCTACCTGAAGATGGGGGCAACCCTGGATTGAGGAAATATGGGTAATACCGAGGGTAGCCATAACCTTGGGCCATGGGAAAGAGCACAGGAGGAAACGGCGGAAAAACCGGCATAAAATCATTGCCAACACCAGGTGGGTGGGGTATATTCCCCAAACCAAACCGACGCGGATCAAAGCCGGAACATTGAGATCGGAGACTATCTCCGGGAAGTCCAGCTAGTCCCCGATCTGGGACATCACGGCCAGACTTCCCATCATCCACTAAGCCCCAATCTGGGCTATCGTAGTGAGAATCTTCATCAACCATGGCGAAATCACGTGGTCGCGGGGAGGACATTCTGGATGATGGTGATACTTATAACCTGCACCCCCAAAAAATATAAAAGACGATCTTCTTTAGTAAATTTGCGAGAAAACTACACAGAATTTATCGAACAGCTTTATGAATTTGCTTAGCCTTGTCAGAGTACTGAGAGTACCAAACGCCCCGTCTCTCTGTCAAAACATAAATCCGTTTTCCTTATTGCAACATAAAACTCTATTTTATGTATGTACATAAATAGATGATATTTGTTGATTTTGAGTGAATAAACAGAGGATATTTGTTTATTTGGATTAAATATAGGATTTAACCCACTATTTCACTGGAAAGTATATAATAAATGCATATATTACAATATATTACAATTACTGCGGAAGTTAAAAGGTTTACGAGCAAAATAGACAACTACTTATGTCTTATTTCCAAGGGTAGTGTTGGTACGTACCATACCAAATTATGTACATGGTGTATCCTAAGAAACAGGGAGCTAATGGGGGAGGAGGTGGGAGCTTTCAGGGCCACATTTATTGTATTCAAAGTTGTGGTATTTTCGTGGATTTGTGAGAATGTGGTAAGGAAGTGGTTTTTTTAAGGGAAGGTGGGGCGGTGGCAGATGAGGATGGGGATTGTGATGGTGTTTTTCTTAAATCATGGGTTAATTCTGAAAATGTTCTTAGTGTGAACGCTTCTTTCAGGCTTTTTTGTTTGTGTTTAATCCGTTATGCGGAGGTGGGGTATTTTGCAGATTGTTTTATGGGAAGAGGTATGAAATGGATTTCCAGGGGATCTAGGGTTGTATTTTGTAAATTTCTCCAGGTGGCCCCATGGCAGGGTCTGAAGAAACGCTTTCTATTTTATTTGTTGTTTTTGCTGCTGTTTTTGCTGTTGTTTTTTTTAAACTAGGGATGTATTTTGGGCTTAAAATTACATTTCTGAAAGCCGGGGCATAGATGGTGATTACGGATATTATCTTGAATAACACATTCAAAACAAAATTATTTTCTGTCTAATCCTCGGGTTATGCCCCGCCGCACACTTCCCACATCCAGGCAAGCGCACCGTAGAATATACAACAAGATTATAAAACATAAAACTTTGTTTAGTGGCAAGTAGCTCAGTACCCAAGAGAGAAACACATCTACATTATATATTTAAAATGCTTAACAGATTCAACGACAGGTGTGTAGCTATCTGTATGCAGAGTATGCAACTGCGTACACATTGCCTGCAAAACAAGAAGAAGAAGAAGAAGAAGAAGAAGAAGAAGAAGAAGAAGAAGAAGAAGAAGAAGAAGAAGAAGAAGAAGAAGAAGAAGAAGAAGAAGAAGAAGAAAATTGAAGTCCATAAATGCAGTAAAACTAGGCGGGAAGAAGGTATAAGGGAACGGCTTTTCTTATTTAGTTTCCCATTAACAAACATTCAGACTAATTCATCAACATTTCAGCCTCAGAATACCGGTATTTAAAAAGTAATCGAAATCCCCCAAAATGCACCACAAAGGGGCGTAGCTGGACGATTTTAAGTTATAGGACCAATCAATTGAGGTCGGCAGATGCGAAGTTTCTATGGGTATTGGGCCAAGCATCCACACATTATTTATAAAAATAAAACAACGGTTTTAACATATAAAATATCCTGATAAAATGATGCATTCTTACGAGTTTTGGAAAACCTTTTTGGGAATAAACAGATCTAGAACTCCAAATCGTTATTGGACGGATTTCAAGATGTTTGATTGATGTGTGGTGTTTGTTAACGCTAAGTTATGGCGTCTTTCTTATTTGCAGTCATGAGACAGTAGCAACGACTCACACACATTGTTAGATGAAGACGAAACAAGAACAAACAAATCCTTTTGTTACATATACATGTTTACAAGCAAACATAAGTTCGCCATTATTTGTTTTGATCATTTAAATAGACATATACTACCCATGTGTTGACACCAATAATCCATAACAATAATAAAGCAAATCTTAAAAGGCCTTCATATACTTTTGATGACTGCTACTAATTTTCATATAGGATTTCCAATAAACTAATTTCTCATAAAGTTAACGTTTTATTTCTTTTGATTTTAATTTTATAAACGTGTTTCTGCATTCTTCTATGAACACGAACAATCTGTTTATTTTTATCGAGATGTGACAACTTGTATATTCACTACACCTTTTTGAAATTAGTCCAAGCATCACATCTTGATGAGACTATTCTAAAGGATCTACCTTATCAGTATATATTCACACCAATTATGCAAACCATTAAATATTCTTTGATATTCTTTGATATATAAATCCCTGGTAAAATGTCGTTCCCTCTTACTGCAGAGGAATACAAAAACACTATAGCAAATATAAAGTTGTATTTCTTATTTTTATTAACACTATTTCGCTGATACGTATATGTTTTCGCAATATGAGAATTTGGGGGAAAAATTAAGAATTGCTTTGTGCAATTATGAAAAGATCCGGCGATTTCTAAATTGAGCAGGACGATTCTGGAATTAAGAAAGAGTAATTTAAGACAAGGATTATGACAACTTGAATTCTTGATGACGTGGTAAGATCCTTGGTCATGATCACTTTCATACATTTAATGGTGAAATAATTAGCAAAATCTATAACAAGAGAGATGATTTTAATGTTGACATTGGTAATTATCCCCACTTGGATGGGGATGTTCCCCGAGCAACTTCTTATGGGATGTATGTGTTTCAACTTATTCGTTTTTCAAGAGCTTGTACTCGAGTTGAGGACTTAAATATTCGTAATCTTTGTATAAATAAAAAGCTACTAAATCAGGGTTACCGTTACCATAAAGTTCGTAAAACCTTTGCAAAAGTTTATTATCGTAACCCTGATCTTCTTTCCAAATATAAACGTAATTTAAGGACTCTTCTGCGACAAGGACTATTACAACCTGACTTCTATTATGATGTGATTTATAGACTTTGTAAGATTATTGGTCATGATCACTTTCATACTATCTTTGTTAAACTTGTTAAAAAGTTTATCAAAAGAGATTATGAACCTATAATTTTTCAACGTACTGCATGCTTGGTGGTGGACCCTTTTACAGTTCGCCACTATGCTTTCCTCTTTAATTGTACGAGGACCGGACAGGCTGTGGACCCTATGATGACGCCTACCTAAAGCCCAATGGGACGGCGGCGTTTGATGTTTGTCTATGATCTTTCATGTCGTGCCCTTAAGTACCTTTATTGTGGCTTTCTAGACTATTGTTTTTTGTATTATATTTACACGAGCATATTTGTGATTTACTTATATTGCCTATTGATGCTGCCTTGTTGGTTAGAGATCAGATCATGGCGGGGATTTCTTTATTTACACTGTCCTGTTTTAATGGGATAACAGTAGGGTAAGTGTGAGGTTTGGTGCACCCTAGAACTTTGCCACTGACTGTTCCAAGACGATAGCCCTATTGTCAACACTTTTATGTTTGTGATGTCGTTTGCATTGAATATTACTTTTGCCTTCTTGTTTGTCTGTTTGCGTGTTTGTTTCTGTTTTTTTGTGGTTGACTGTTCTCCTTGAATGCTACATTCCCTGTCCGATCTTTTTATATTTCTTTATTAAACTTGCCAAAGATGTTCTGCATGCTTAGTGGTTGACCCATGTAAAGTTCGCCACCAAGCTTAATGCTTTGATTGTGCGATGAATTGGAATAGACAGGTGATAACGTCTGGTTTTTGTCGTCTATCTTGTCGTCTCTTTCTCTTTATGGATTATTTTCCTGTTGCTCTGGCTTCTGTCAAGTCATTGAGTACTTGCCTTGTGCCTTGTGTCTTTCTAGAATTTTCTTAATTCATAGAATATCATATTTGAGTTATAGTTATATTGCCTTTTAATGTCTCCTAATTTGTAAAGAGGATAAAGCCTGGATGGGATTTCTTTATTTACACTGTTCTGTTTTATTGGTGTGACAATAAGGTAAGACTGAGGTTTGAAAGAGATTGTATGTTGAGTTTGGCTCCTACTAGCCAGAGTTGCATTATTGAGATATTTGATAATACATCTCGGTATCTAGTAGGCATACTCAATAATGATAATCCATTTTGTGTTCAAATGGTAACTAACATGTATCCACCAGAGCTCACATTGAATAAAGCCAGCAATTCAGATACTACAGCAGCATGCCTCGACCTTCATCTTTCGATTTCTAAAGATTTTATTACAAACTAAAATCTATGATAAGCGAGATTACTTTAATATCGTAAACTATCCGCATTTAGATGGTGATGTACCTCGTGCTACATCATACAGGGTGTATATCACCCAGCTCATTCGTTTTGCTAGAGCTTATAATGCTTTTAAGAACTTCCATGATCGAAATCAAGTCATTACAGGTAAACTTCTTCAGCAAGGTTTTCGTTATCACAAACTGCATAGATCTTTTCTCAAAATTGCATGAACCGTTGTCCTAAGTTTTTTTGGTCGTGTCCTGTAGTTGTTCAATACAATTCTGGATACAATCAATTTAAGCTAACCTCTAGGCTTTATTGCCTACTGACCGTTCCAAGTCGATAACTCTGTCTTCACCACTCTTTATATTACGTATTGTCCTTTTCATTGACATTTTATAATTGTATATGCTCAGTTTTTTGTTTATTTTGGTTTATGGTGCATTGTGGACCTACGGTACCAATGCGTTTGATTACTGAGGTTTCTATAGGACCATTCTTCTAATTCTTTGGTGCAGCTTAGAACCTGGTTTAAAAACCATCGGCCCTTTTTACACCGACCTTTCAAAAGTGGTATGCTTAGTGTCAATCCTTGTATGTCTGTGGTTTCGCTTACTAAGCTCCTACTTCTACTTTCAGTTTGATTTGTATGCGTGTTTTTAGCTAACTGTGGTTCCCGAATGCAACATTTTCTGTTCCGCATTTTATACCTACTTTCCCAGTTCTGAGCTGAGAATGTATGCGACAGACCCTATTCAAACAATGGCATTATATTAAATAAACATACGGACTAAACCTAAGGCTAGGTCAACACAAAGTTGTCGTATGTCGTCCGCGTAAAGATACTAGTTTGAACTTCTCTTATCAATCAGTAATGGCGCATGTTGTGAAAGAGCGACTTAAGATGGTGGTCCTGTTTGGGGAACATGTTCTGAAAGAAAAAGTTAAACTTGATTCTAAAACATTCATTCATCACACTAGTTTTCTACACAATTTGAGTATTTAAAACAAGACATACCAACATAGTTAATTATTTGTTTTAAAACTTTAGTTAAACAATTGGTAAAGCAACGACGAATAAATATAATTATATTTTACTTCTCCGACATTGTATGCACAGTTTAAGGGGAAATGATGAATTTAATATTGAAACACGTTAACATGATTCATATATGGATGTAAACCTTATTTACGTTGCTTATAGTGTGTTTTGTGTGTAACATTTTAAATTTGCATGTAATTTAATGGACTTAAAAAGGCGTGACTAATCGGTTACTTTCCAATCATTAGAGTACTTCTCAGTGACTCACAAGCGTATAATTCGCATTATCCGTGCTTATAAAACATGCAGTATTTAGATGTTTCAGCCAAAAATGAGAAAAATGATCCCATAGAAACCACAGCAATCAAACGCAATGGCACCGTAGGTCCGCACTGCACCATAAAACCGAGTTTATCTTCTTAAATATAAAACTTACATTGAATAAATGAATCATGATAAGTGATCACGCATTGTAAACACCACAAGAGTGTTGTGTGTTCGTTTAAAATCGATGCTTTATTTGTTCTTCTAAAAACATCCTCGATCCGCACATTTTCTATGCACATATGTCTATGCATGTGTAATTCTACTCCGCTGCATACTTCTGCGATATTAAAGATGTTTCATTTAAAACTGTGTTTGCTTTTGGGTGTTATAAGTGGCAGTCTAGGATTTGTGTAAGTGTTGATTATTGTTATCTCGGATGTGTCATATAAATGCTTGGTAAAACTTATCAGAAGTTTATTTTAACTAATGACATTGCATGATCGTGTACATTAACTAGCGAAATACTCCACTATTGTAAGCGACATTTTACATTATTGTACACTAACTAGTGACATGGTACACACTTGTGACATCGTAGACAATTATACATGAATTGGTATTTATATAAGTGTGACATGAATAGCAGTATCTATTATGATACGATATGTTATCTTGTACATTAAATAATGACATCGTATGCTATAATGATTATTCAAACTAGTGACATCGCACACTGTTATACCAGCTAGACACAATGTGGACATAACTAGAAACAATGAACACAATTGGCATAACTACAAACGCTCCTAGTCCGGAGATCCAAATTTTACCCCCGCCTCCCATAAACGCTGGACAGTTTACATAAACTCAGTTTTCTATTGTATAGGTTGGATGACTGCGGAAAGGAGAATCAAGATAAGATTCAATATACAATCAAGAACATGATCCAGGAGCCGACATTTTTCCATACAACCATCATGCCCGTTATTGGTTGCAACGATACCGTCCTTACTCGGTACATGGAGAGGGCACATTCAAGAAGTAAGTATACACATAATCTCACTAAAATTCATTGAATCAATCTACAACAAAGGTCTAGTTTGTGGAATCGGTTCTATTATCGACTGCTCTTGTTCTGCAGGGTCCAAAAATCAGCCTCGGTGCCATTGCGTTTGGGACCATTTTCCTCATTTTTGTATTCGTCCGTGCAAATAGTGACAAGCCTGTTGTGAGTTAACTTACTCGAAAAAGTGCTCAAATTTTGCTGATAACTTAAGAAATATTTATTTTTGACCCGCCTCATGAGCCTTTATAAGTAGACAGCATTGACATCCGGGAGATAACGTTTCGGTTCATTAGGTCAACAAGTACCCAGTTCTTAAAAAGAGTTACCGCACTGTCACTTATATAGTTGCTTACCTTTTTCTTTGCACAATAATTAAACTTTTGACTGGAGTATAATGTACCGTTGCGGGTGGTCTTGTTATTTTATGTAATAATGGTTTAACATAAAAAAAACAGGTACACAGTTTACAAACAAGACCTCAAACACGTTGATGCTACATAAGTAAAAAGTCGCAATAGCTGTGGGGATGAAACAATAGGAAGGTTGACTAAATATATATTTTTCTTCCAGTTTTCGGCGGTGTTTAAGAAATATTGCTTTTTTATATCCCAAATATGGTAATCATCATATGACCAGGACGAAAAGGTGTTTCAACTTATCAATAATTTCCTAAACACATTAAGACCTGCACTTTATAAAGATGTGTTCATATCAGATACTATCCGTAATTCAAAATTCAAGCTCAATCAGATGTTCTTTTGATAATAAAACAAACACCATAACAACTATAATTAATCAAACATCAAAATATTGGCCACATATTAACAACCATATTAAAACAACACACCAGAATACATGTTATTTTTTCGGTCTGACGCTATGTTATGTTCATAAAAAGTTAATTGTCTACCAAGTCAAAATATTTTATAGTAATATCAGTTTTATTCTATAAAAACGTTTCTAAAGGGCACATGGACGAAAAAATAACATAGTGGCTCTTAATTTAAAAGGATGTGACGTCAAATCAGTTGTGTTGCAGCATACCGTCTATTGATGAAACATACACGATCACATTTTATCAACTTAACCAGTGACCTTAGGCTTGAAAACGAAACGGAGAGGATTTCTATAAGCATTTTGCTTTCGTTCCAATCCATTTACCTATTGTATGTAACAATTGTATAATGCGTTATCTTTGAAATGAAATATGTTTAACCCAAACGGAATATGGTATACAAGGCAATCATATATCCATAAATGGTTTGGTGAAATCCGAACAATTTACGAAATTTGTAAATCAAATCACCATAGAAGTCATATTGTGATAGTCCTTGTCGCAGAAGAGTAAAGGCACGTGATTGTAATCAAATACTACATGTTAGTGTTTTGTTTAATAAACAAACATTTTGATTTGTCATTGAGGATGGGCAACTATAAATATAACTAATTCACATTTTGTTTCGGCTGATCCCTTGCTAAATTCTAAGAATTTAAACACACTATGTCTAATATAAAAGTATTTATCTTCAATGTCGACCGTATTACATATCTGATCGTAATTTTTATTTCTATGAGTAATATTTCTACTCTATGCCCTGTTTGTATCATTCGTGAATGTGCCGAAATGCTTGTAATAATTTAGTGGTAAAACTGCTTTAGATATTTGGCACTTTTAGCTGCACCTCAAGTTTAACATTTTTATATTATCTCCACTATTTCATTAAAACACTTTGTTTGAAAATGACATGAATAGAAATGTTTGACAATAGGAAGTGTATTTAACCAAACAAAGGTGGTCCCATAAGCATGGAAAAAACACTGATTAATTGCATGAAAGCTGTTTTAAATTACATAGCATGCTTTTTCCTTAAATTCTTATCGCAGAAAAGGTCATTGCTGAACACACTGTGGCAGCTATAACTATGACGTCCCTATATAACACTGAATACAGAAAGGTATGAAACATGCATGCATACTAAACGCGACTAGTTCTAGATATATAGTTATATATCGTAATTAAATTAATCGTCTTGTTTGCACGAGCTCGAATTTGTGAACATGAATCTCTCTTTCAACAGAATCAAGCGCAAGTAATCGTAAACACAAAATAAATATAAATACAATATTTGTTTATTTTCAGTAACCAGGGGCAATAACTTCATAGCATATGCATCGATTAAGATCATTGTCGAACAATATTGTATTATAACCAGCATTCGAATCAAATATGGTGAATACCAACGTTTTAAACCATTTACCTTTTAAAGTTACAATGTAAAACCAAACTGAAAAAACGTTGTTTACAAATGCAAGAGCAATACCTTCACAATGTTGTTGAAACAATCCATCAAATAAAAGTTGTTTACAAAAGTTAATGCGTAAACAATCACATATGTTTGTTTTTTTCAGTAATCATTGATAAAAATTGCCTAAAGCAGGCTTCAGTTTTGCTCATTGTCAGACTCCTACCGGATTTTATTGTACTTTAAATGATATTGAAGATGAATATCCCACATTCCAGCATATTTTACAAACCGCCCAAATATATTTAAGTTCACTAATCTTTTAAATTCAGAAAAAAATTCACTACTGATAAAACTAGCAATGTTTTGTAAGAAAGCCTTTAAAATAAGAGATGATGCATTATATAACAATTAGGGTTTGCAAGTATAATTGACATTGTAATATGTTATGTTATGTAAATGGTAACATCCAAGAATAACACTCTCACTTCACTCAACTATTATTCCTTTTCTGTCAACTTTATTATATTTGTTTACATGCATGCATTGAAACCATGATTTTGTATGACGATGAGCTGT
The DNA here is from genome assembly GCA_037043455.1 of Cyrtodaria siliqua. Lineage (NCBI taxonomy): Eukaryota > Metazoa > Mollusca > Bivalvia > Adapedonta > Hiatellidae > Cyrtodaria > Cyrtodaria siliqua. The sequence goes on from JAWPHD010004394.1 coordinate 62,378, forward strand.
ATATGCTTAAGTCGAAATAAAATATATGTTCTGTTCTGTAACAAATCTTTTAGTCGAATTTGATGAACATCGGAAATCCTTAATCGCTGTAACAAGATTAGCTAACGGATTACGACGACTGACGACGCATCATCTCAAAACTGCTGGACTGGCAAGAGGCTTAACAAGAAGTTTATTGTCCTACCTTCTGAAATGAGAAGGGTTATGTAAGAACATAAAAGACCAAATAGCATGAAGACAGGAACTGAGCATAAACAGAAATAATATGGAGTGATTGTGTTAATTGATACTTAAAGGAAATACTGGTATATATTCATATATTCACGAGTTTTAATTTTGAGAGTTTTAAAACACTTGATAAAGGGGGTGAGACATATCAAATTGAATGATATATTATATAGTTCAGCTGAAAACTGGAGATAAATGGTACATTCTTCTGTAACTGTTTACTGTTTACAAATGAATAACATATGGCCAATATAACCCATCCAGATCTTCATACTTTCTCTATATTTATTTTCGTTAGTTTCTCCACAACTTACTTTCCAAATGTCGGTTACTATGTGCATATGTGAGTGCAATAAATGGTGTGGAGGAGACATTCAACTACGCGTACTGGGAACTCATTGAACATTCTGATGGCGTTCAGAAAGAAGTGGGTAAGTATGCGGCCTCGTTCATTTTAAATTCAATGTGTGATATCACTGATTCGAATAAGTTATATCACCTATTCGAATCATTGATTTCATGTACGCTTTTTGATAAGTGATATCACCTATTTGAGTGATATCACACATTTACAATAAATGAACGATTTTACTTATTCAAATCGGTGATATTCTCATTTGAATCAGTGATAAGACTCACTCATTTTAAATAAATGATATCACTGACTGAAACCGGTTGATGAAATCAACGATTGCAATTTCATTAACTATAATAAACATGCAACTGGTCACCCGACTTGCCGCAATCGCAAACTTTTGGATGCAAACGGACGTGTGCAACAAAGTCGATCTTGGGAATAATGAACTCAAGATAAGATTATAGCAGTTAGATCCAGTAATCTGAGGTGAATGATTCGTTTAGATGTCCGAAATATAAGCAGTCCATTGTCAGATCAGTAAACTGATCGCAGATGAAGGTATGAACTAAATAGTTCCTGGGGAACTGTCAAGCTGATAGTATAACGTCTTGTAAATAGAAGTAGATATAAAAGTCGAGTAGGAAACGTAGCATTCAAGGGCCACAGTCAACCAAAAACACACACGGAAGCAAACAACAATTACAAAGGTGAATAAAAAGACATGACATCACAAACAGAAAATGGTTCACAATAGGGCAAAACCTCACTCTTAACCTATTGTCACTACAATAAAACGAGAAGGTGTGAATAAATATATCTCGGCCATGTTACATTCTCTAACAAACAAGACAGCGTTAATAAGCAATATAAGTATATATAACACTTAAATGATCATGTTCGCTATACTGGATCTTAATGATCCTGCAGTGAGTGCTACATAGTTGCGATATGCCCGGTGTAAGAGATGCTTCATAATCTTAGAGCGGAATAGTTGGGACAAGGATAGTAGAAGATGTTGTTAAAATGTTTACTCGAATTAAACGAGGAATTGGCTTGGATTTAAAATAGTTAATGTTTTATGTTTAAACACATTTAAGAAGTCGTTGGTTGTCACGTGAGCTTGTCATTTTGCCGCTGGCGACTTTATTTGCAGCTTTCTATGCGTTTGTTGCTATATTCATATATACATGAGCATCTAAGTTTTATTCTTATATTGCCTAGTAATGCTGATTTGAGATTTTGTTAGCGAAGAATATAACCTTTATTTACCATATCTAAGTGTGAGGTTTGGTGAACCTTCGAACATAGTTTAAACATCCAGCGGCCTTTTTGCCACTGGCCGGCTCTATTGTCATTTCGTTTGTGTTTGTGATTTCACACGCTTTGCTTATTAGCATTGTAATACTTGTTTGTTTTAATGCGTATTTTTGGTTGACTGTGTTCTGTTAAAGCTACTTTGCTGTTCGACTTTTATACCTACTTTATATATCTTATTGGGATTAGAAATCATTATAAATGTTCTAAAATAATAACTACCAATATAAAACACACTTTTTTCATAAAGAAATTGCCAACGTAGTGTGACAAAATCTTCTGGTAATTTATTGTGTTACTTTGTTGACCTCATATAAGGCGGCGTTGCATATTTCACAAAAAATAGCGTCTTTGCAGTTTTGAGACTTTTTTGCGCCATTCTGTCAACTCTGTAGAATTCATAACCTGTATAGATTTAAGCCTAACCCGACTTTGTAACGCATGTACACACACCCACATGACAGCTATATACAGGCGCGGATATGTGTCTGCGTGCGCGCGTGGCGCGAGTATGCTTAAATCTATACAGGTTATAATTATTTCTAAAATGAATTTCCCAATTTACACGATACATATGTTAACATTACAACCAGAATCCCATATCTAAGCCTGTATAGACTGATAGAGCTGTCTTATAATATGTTGTGTCCTTTCCTCCATTACAGGTCACTCAAGCTACGTTCCTCAACCTAACGATCATATTGAATGGAACCTGACCATAATAGACTTCACACAGTTTCAAAACTAATCAACATAATAACTAATCACTTCGCAGAGTCTTTGCAATGTGTGTATTGTGTATAACTGTACTACTGCAATGTCGTTAAAGGCTTATGTTCTTTTTCCAACAACTATAACCATGCCCCTGAAACGTATACGGGAAGTTGTTTACTTAAAAGGTAGACATTATAGAACCCTTTACGGAAATTTGTCAAGAACCTATTTGTTTTTAAATTACTTTTGCTCAAACCGTTTTCTGTAATGTTTGTATAGGACTTGATATTGATACTGTGTCTATAATATCAAGTGAAATGCTGCGATACGTGATAATATTATACACCTTCCGTTCTGACAACGAATACGCAAACAGTATGAACTGTTCATTGTCTTTCACCTGTTATCTCCAAATACCAGACTTTAGTTATTATAGAAATAAATATAATATATTTTATTGCTTAAGTCAAACATGTTAACAAATCAATATAGTTCGATGGCAGCAGTATATGTGTTAGTAGTTTTTGCACACATATATATCACAGCACATGTAGATAGTTAACGAAACTGTAATGAACTTATCTTACAGATTAACAATAATTCAAAGTAAGTTTTCAAAAGAACGTAAGCTGTTTTTAAATTATATTTCTTTAAGTTCACATACGTGCGTATTCTGACCTAAGCATTCATGATAAATTGTGTTCATGTAACTTGAGAATTCTTGAGAACTCTTGGGAGAGATCTTTGGTTTGTTATTGTATAATGTAATTATACATTTGCATTGGTTTGGTTACAAGGGTAGTGTTTTCGGTAAGCTTACTAATTAATTAACGAATTAAACATTGTTTAATCGTTTCCTTAGTTCAAACGCCTTATATGCGTATAGTGCTAAATTTCGTATTTTATTTGTATTTTCATACTTCATTAATTGTTTAAATTTCATATATAACCATACACATTGCTCAAAGAGTAAATTACAATACCAACATGCATTGTTCAAGACTTTGGTAGTAAGAACTGCGATGACAAGGTTAAAGCTCAGTAACAGCCATTTTACAAACTTGGACAGGTACAAACTGAACAAAAGGCACAAGGTATCTCTCTACTTGCTAAAATGAGTAACGTCAGGTTAAGTCACTTAAGGACCAATATAGCATGAAGACAGGCGTTGCTATACACGGAAGCTATATTGGTGTTTGGTCATATATACGTAAGCACCTTAATGTAAACCAGAGCCTAAAGTGTTTTACATGTACATGGTAATTATTGTGTTCTCTGTATACGTCATACACGAACCTGAATTAAAAACAAGAATATTCATCAGGTAACTACATCTAAAATATGAAGTAATACTAAGACTTTGCCCAAGTTTGATAAATATTGAATGATTATAAAAGTACAAGAGATTTAAAAAGCAAAACATAACACACTTTTGTTAAATCAAGGGCCATTACACTATGTTTATTATCCAATATTGATGGTTATGTGTTGTCGAACTTCGATGGCTACAAGAGAAGAACAGCTTCATAATCTTAAGTATATTTTACAGCTATATGTATATGGACTACTAAGGAGTTATATGTATATGGGCTACTACGGATTTTTATGTATATGGGCTACTAAGGATTTATATGTATCTGGGCTACTACGGATGTATATGTATATGGGCGACTAAGGATGTATATGGGCTTCTAAGGATTTATATGTATCTGGGCTACTAAGGATTTATATGTATCTGGGCTACTGAGGATGTATATGTATATGGGATACCAAGCATTTATATGTATATGGGCTACTAAGGATTTATATATATATGGGCTACTAAGGATTTATATATATATGGCTACTAAGGATTTATATGTATATGGGCTACTAAGGATATATATGTACATGGGCTACTAAGAATTTGTACGTATATGGGCTACTAAGGATTTATATGTATATGGGCTACTAAGGATTATAGGGTATAGGTTTTTTATTCACCCACAGAGAACAACCCGCGCATATGAGCTAATTAAATGAATAATCTTGATAAGCATTATGTAAAGTAACATATTCATTGTATATTCTAACTATTAGCACTAAAATTAAAAAATAGTTTTATAATTTACAAAATAATTATACCATTGTTTATTTAAATTAATGCATATATATTAACAAATAATTGAAATAAACAAATGTGACACAATGGGAACACATTTAGAGATCATACCATGGTATATACTTCAGACAAAATGAAACGCGACTCGGGAATTTCCGCTATATAATTTATATAGTGCTCATTTAATTCCACGTAATATTCCAGACAAATCCCAAGATGTTTCGTAAAAAAAGAGTTGCAGTTAGTCAGAGAAAGAACAAAATTGTTGATCACAGTACAATTTGTAACTCAAAATTCATAAATGTTGAAGTTCCGCTTTTCCGTGTTACATATTTGACCGTATATTTTATTTCTATGAATAATATTTCTACTCTATCCTACGTGAATCTGACGTAATGCTTGAAATTATCTAATGGTACATGGCTTTAGATGTTTGGTATCATCCAGGTACACCTCTTAGCTGCACCTCAAATTTAACATTATTATATATTCTCCACTCTTTCTTTATCGACAGGTCATCTTTGTATAAAGCAACTCAAAACACTTCGTTTGAAAATGATATGAATATAAATGATTGACATTAAACTGTGTAGGAAGTGTATCTTACCCATAAGCAATGTAAAAATACAAAATAATTGCTTGAAAGCTGTTTTAAATTACATAGCATGCTTTTTCCTTAAATTGTATAGCTTTACATGGTCCCGCCTTAATTCCATTAAGCGACGAGAAAGCCTATATTAGCAGGATTTTATAACGGATATAACGGATATTTCGACAATAAAACACGTTTATAAACATTTTTTATTGAACAAATGCGATAACCTGTTTAAGATTACCAATTAAATGTTTTAATTGTACAATATGCAAGCTTTATAAGTCGAAATTAAGGTTGTATTTCATACACCAGCCAAACCCATTTTAGGATTGGGTTGGATGGGGTACGAAGGTCAACACTAGGACCACGTAATGGCAGAAAAGGTCTTTGCTGAACACACTGTGGCAGCTATAACTATGGCGTTCCTAAATAACAACGAATACAAAAAGGTATGAAACATGCATGCATATTAAACGCGACTAGTTCTAAATATATATCTTAATTAAATTAATCGTCTTGTTTGCACGAGCTCGAATTTGTGAACACGAATCTCTCTTTTAACAGAATCAAGTTCACTAATCTTTTAAATTCAGAAAAGAAATCACTACTGGTAAAACTAGCAATGTTTTGTAAGAAAGCCTTTAAAATAGGAGATGATGCATTAAATAACCAATAGGATTTGCACGTATAATTGACATTGTAATACGTTATGTTATGTAAATGGTAACATCCAAGAATAACACTCTCACTTCATTCAACTATTATTCCTTTTCTGTCAACTTTATTATATTTGTTTACATGCATGCATTGAAACCATGATTTTGCATGACGATGAGCTGTACATGCTAAAGTCGAAATAAAATATATGTTCTGATCTGTTCTGGAACAAACATTTTAGTCGAATTTGGTGAACATCGGAAATCATTAATCGCTGTAACAAGATTAGCTAACGGACGATGACGACTGACGACGTATCACCTCATAACTGCTGGACTGACAAGAGGCTTTAGCAAGAAGCTCATTGTCCTACCTTCTAAAATGAGAAGGGTTATGTAAGAACATAAAAGACCAAATAGCATGAATGAGCGTAACAGGAAATTATATTGAGTTATTGTGTTAATTGATACTTAAAGGAAATACTGGTATATATTCATATATTCACGTGTTTTAATTTTGAGAGTTTTAAAACACTTGATAAAGGGGGAAAGAAATAACAAATCGAATGACATATTATATAGTTCAGCTGAACACTGAAGATAAATGGTACATTCTTCTACCTGTTTACTGTATACAAATGTTCGCCGCTACGAGATTGGCAAGAGTTTAGAATAACATATGGCCAATATAACCCATACAGACCTCCATACTTTCTTTTATATTTACTTTCGTTAGTTTCTCCACAACTTACTTTCCAAACGTCGATTACTATGTGAGTGCAATAAATGGTGTGGAGGAGACATTTAACTACACGTACTGGGAACTCATTGAACATTGTGATGGCGTTCAGAAAGAAGTAGGTAAGTATGCGGCCTCGTTTATTTTAAATTCAATTTGTGATATCAAGGATTCGAATAAGTGATATCACATATTTGAGTGATATCACACATTTAAAATAAATGAGTGATTTCACTTATTCAAATCAGTGATATTCTCATTTGAATCAGTGATAAGACTCACTCATTTTAAATAACTGATATCATCGACTGAAACTGGTGATACTACCGGTTGATGAAATCACCGATTGCAATTCCATTAACTATAATAAACATGCAACTGGTCACCCGACTTGCCGCAATCGCAAACGTTTGGACGCAATAGGACGTGTGTAACAAAGTCGATCTTTAATGAACTCAAGATAAGATTATAGCGGTTAGATACAGTAACCCGAGGTGAATAATTTGTTTAGATGTACATAATAATATGAAGGCCATTGTCAGATCAGTAAACTGATCGCAGCTGATGGTATGAACTAAATAGTTCCGGGAACTGTCAAGCTTATAGTATATCGTCTTGTAAATAGAAGTAGATATAAAAGTCGAGTAGGAAACGTAGCATTCAAGGGCCACAGTCAACCGAAAACACACACGGAAGCAAACAACAAAGGTGAATAAAATAAAAGACATGACATCACAAACAGAAAACCCCCACTCTGACCCTATTGTCACCCCAATAAAACGGGCAGGTGTGAATAAATATATCCCGGCCATGTTACATTCTCTAACAAACACGGCAGCGTTAATAGGCAATATGAGTATAACACGTAAATGATCATGTTCGGTATACATATTTCGGATCTTCATGATCATGTAGTGAGTGCTATATACTTGCGATATGCACGGTGTAAGAGATGCTTCATATTCTTAGAGCAGAAAAGTGGGGACAAGGATAGTAGAAGAAGTTGTTAAAATGTTTACTCGAATTAAAGGAGGAATTGGCTTGGATTTAAAATAGTGAATGTTTTATGTTTAAACACATTTAAGAAGTCGTTGGTTGTCACGTGAGCTTGTCATTCTGCCACTGGAGACTTACTCTGCGGCTTTCTTTGCCCTTGTTGCTATATTCATATATACATGAGCATCTAAGTTTTATTCTTATATTGCCTAGTAATGCTGATTTGAGATTTTGTTAGCGAAGAATATAACCTTTATTTACACTGACCCGTTTTATGGGTATGACACTAGGTAATAGTGAGGTTTGGTGAACCTTCGAACATAGTTTAAACATCCAGCGGCCGTTTTGCCACTGGCCGTTCCAAGGCTGTAGCTCTATTGTCATTTCGTTTGTGTTTGTGATTTGACATGCTTTGCTTATTAGCATTGTAATACTTGTTTGTTTTAATGCGTGTTTTTGGTTGACTGTGTTCTGTTAAAGCTACATTTGCTGTTCGACTTTTATACCTACTTTATATATTTATTGGGACAATTCGAAATCATTATACATGTTCTCAAATAATAACTACCACTATAAAACATAAAGAAATTGCAAACGTAGTATGACAAAATATTCTGGTAATTTATGGTGTTCCTCTAAGTTGTAGTGAATATACATGTTGTCACATCTCCAATAAAATAAACAGATTGTTTAATATTTTCATAGAAGAATGCAGAACAACTTTTTTAAAAATTAAAAACAAAAGAAATAAAACGTTATCTTTATGAGAAATTAATTTATTAGAAATCCTATATGAAAATTAGTAGCAGGCATCAAAAGTCTATGAAGGCCTTTTAAGATTTGCTTTATAATGTGTATGATTGTTATTGATTATTGGTTGCAACACATGGGTAGTATATGTTTATATAAACGGTCTAAACAAATAATGGCGACGACTTAGCATTAAATAATTTGACATTCATTGAAAAGTCATTTTGACATCTGTATCCTCAGATAACGAAATAAAGCAAACACATAGCGACTACTAACATATAATATATGTAAACATATATATGTAACAAAAGGATTTGTTTGTTCTTGTTTCGTCTTCATCTAACAAACTATGTGTCAGTCTTTGCTACTGTCTCATGACTGTAAATAAGAAAGACACCCTGCCCTCACCTAGCGTTTTAAACACCATACATCAAACACAAATCTTGAAATCCGTCCAAAGAACGATTTGGAGTTCTAGATCTGTTTATTCCCAAAAAAGTATTCCAAAACTCGTTATAATGCATCATTTTATCAGGGTCTTTTAAATATACAAACTCTGGTTTTATTTTAAAAAATAATGTTGGAGTGCTTGCCCCGCTACCCATAGAAATTTTGCATCTGCCGACCTCAATTGATTGGGCCTATAAATTAAAATCGTCAGCTACACCCCTTAGTGATTCAATTTGGGAGATTTCGATGACATTTTAAAAACCGGTATTCTGAGGCTGAAATGTTAATAAATTAGTCTGAATATTTGTGAATGGAATACTAAATAAGAAAAGCCGTTCCCTTATACCTTCTTCCCGTCTAGTTTTACTGCATTGATGGACTTAAATTTTCTTGTTCTTCTTCTCCTTCTGTCTTTTTTGTTTTTCTGACAATGTGTACGCAGTTGCATACTCTGCATACACACCAGTGTTTGAAACGGTTAAGCATTTTTTAAATATATAATGTGGATGTTAACGTGTTTCTCTCTTGGGTACTGAGCTACTTGCCACTAAGCAAAGGTTTATGTTTTATACGCTTGTTGGCGGGTGCGTGGATGTGGGAAGGGTGCGGCGGGGCATAACCCGAGGATTAGACAGAAACGAATTTTTGTTAGGCGGGAACGGGCTATTAAAGATAATGTCCGTAATCACCATCCATGCCTCCGCTTTAAGAAATGTATTTTTACATACATTCCTAGTTTTAAAACAACAACAACAACAACAATAGCAAAAACAACAACAACAACAATAGCAAAAACAACAACAAAAACAACAAATAAAATAGAAAGCATTTCTTCAGACCCTGCCACGGTACCACCTGGAGAAATCTACAAAATACGACCCTAGATCCCCTGAAAATCCATTTCTTACCTCTTCCCATGAAACAATCTGCAAAATACCCCACCTCCGCATAACGGATTAAACACAAACAAAAAAGCCTGACAGAAGCGTTTACCCACAAGAACATTTTTTCAGAATTCCCCATGATTTAAAAAAACAACACCATCACAATCCCCATCCCCATCTTCCCCCCGCCCCACCCTCCCCACCCTCCCCACCCTCCCCGAGAAAACCCACTTCCTTACCACATTCTCACAAATCCACAAAAATACCACCCCTTTGGAAAAAAAAAGTTCACAACCCAACCCCGAAAGCTCCCCCACCACTTTCCTTAGGAGGTCACCGAGTATATAATTTCGTATGGTACGTAGCAACACTACCTTTGGAAATAAGACATATGTGATGATGTATTTTGCGCGTACACTTCCGCAGTAATTGTAATATATTGTAATGTATGCATTTATTATATATTTTCCAGTGAAATAGTGGGTTTAATCAAATATTTAATCAGAATAAACAAATATCCTCTATTTATTCACTCTAAATCAACAAATATCATCTATTTATGTACATAAATACATAAAGAAGTATTATTGGAAAAGACCAAGTATGTTTACATTTTGAAAATCACAAAATTATAAAAATATCTGAGTGTCTTTGTTTTTAAAGCCGTTGAGATGAGAGGGCTAAATGTGTTGGATAATAATTATTAGTGAACAAAACACATTTTATTATTAAATATATGAAACTTACTCCTTTATATTACGACCAGTTATCTTAAAGTTGTTTTTGTTTTGTTCTGTTTTTATCAAAGATTTCAAATGTTATTAAAGTGTGTTTGATGTTTTCTAAAAAGGTGAAATAAAGTTATGTAGGATTTAAATGCCATCTTCTCCGCATATATTATGCGATTCAAAACTGATTAAAATGTATTAATAATAACAATAAAATACATGATTAAAATATTTCTTGAATTGTTACTTTCAAAAGCTTTATATAATATAATGATGTATCGTGTTGATGTTGAAACACTAGTACTTTTGCATAAGTACACATGACTATTGCATGTACTTACTGCCAACCTAGTATATATGTTTTGTATCCTCATGGATATTATGACCTGCTGGAAATTTGCTGAATATAAGATAGATATATGTATGTCACGCGCGTGCATTGTGTAACCAATATTGAGGAAACGTTCCATTATCTTTTTTTAAAACATAGATCAGACGCTTGGCAATGATCGCCTAAGGAATGTGCTTTACGAATTTATCGGCCAAAGAAATAGGCGTTTGAATGCCGCTTGTTTTAGTGAAACGGGACATGCGCCATTAAGCCGTCTATTATATTGGAGAACGCTCGATCATTTGATTGATATGTGTTTGAAAATTTTCTACGGAGAAAAATGCGCCTTTTTTGTCTCTTGACATACATTCGACCTAAATAAAACGAAGAAGGAAAATTAATGGTACAATCACTTTATGTATGAATAATGTTTTTAAGAATAGTGCCTTATTCAAAGTGTTTTTTTTCTTCATGGTAATTACGAATGATCAATTTAATTGAAAGAAACTGATTGAATTTATTTTACAGTTTAATTTGTTTTATAAATGTGTACCCGATGACAAATTTTAATTGAAAAAGGAGTTTAGGCCGAAATAAAATAAAAAGTGTGGTTCAGGTTTCAACCCCACGCCCTCCCGTCCCCCCCAACGCCCCCGCCCCCACCCCCAGAAAAAAAAGATAAAAAAGGATTGGTATTGAAATCATTGTTGCTGTCTTTCAGTTCTTAAATTATATTTTAATTTCCAAATAAAAAACAGGTTTTACGACATTGAATGGTTATTCCACTATATACAAAACACTAACACACACTTTATAAAGTAAAATACGTTTACAGAGACTGGCTGTTCCATAGACAGTGCCAAGTACATCTGACATGGTATATTGGGAAAAAAATCTATGTTGGAAAAATATAGTTATTTAATAATAAAAACTTATGTTGAAAATTCAAAGACAAATCATATGGTATATAACATTTTGGCTATATAGTATATGGAAAAAATAAATATGCTCATATGGCATATGGAAAAATAACAGAGGCTCAGTTGTTGTTTAATAGTTTGTTTTACTTCTGGCATATTGCTTAAAGTGTCTGGTTGATGCGTTGCTGCTGAGGTATGTCCCTTTTTGTACTTTTGACAAATAATGTTATATTTGGTTTTGTGTTTGCCCTCAAAGCTATATATTTTCTTTCAAATTACCAGAATTAATCTCCATAAATATACAATGATGCCCAGAGAGCAATTATGTCTAAGCAATAAGTGCAATTGTATATTATTTCTTTTTTTGTAAAATAGCCAAACTGTACATTGTCAAAATACGGTTTCAAAATAAATGCATCATATGGCACTATAAAGCCTTTAAAGGAGTGATGCTATTAAAATTCAATTTTGAACTTGAAGTTGTTTTTGATTTGGAGACACGGTCAAGATGTATACATGTAGTGTAAGGCTTTACACACGATATTTTATTCGGAAGTATGTATGTGCTTTATTCATTAAGCTGGGGAAAAAATGTGTGGTTCAGGTTACAATACCAAACCCTCAGTTTTGACTCGATTGTAAATCCCGGCCAAATTCCCGGTTTTTCCCGGGCCCTAAAGTTTGTATTCCATCCACCATTCGTTGTATTTTAGGCCACCCTTAAAAAATGTGTTTGTTTGCTATGCTCCGACCTGCAAATACAAGTGTGTAGGATTTGTTTTCCCAATCCTGGTAAAGTAGTGGCTTTTGGTAGCAAAACAGACACAAACTTGTTTTAAAAAAGGTTCCTTTAAAAGCTAAGAAAAACATTTGGGTGGCTAAATCTTTAGTGGGTTCACCAATTACTTTAATATTCCTGAAAGAGGAATAAAATACTAACGATGTGCTCCATAGTTTTCAAACTGATATTATGGCGCAGAAGTTTGTTTGAAGTAGCTATACATGTTCGTGCCATAGCCAAATAGTTCAGTGCTTAAGCAATGTAACACTTTACAACCACAAAATAAACAATTCCGCATTTTCATTCGTACATAACGTCATGTTTAGCTTCATTTTCCGTTCATTTGTTGTACTTAACTTCATTGTTAACTTTATTTTTCATTCATTGTTGTACATACTTTCATTTTTAGATCATTGTTGTACATAACTTCATGTTTCGAAATGTTGGTGGTAATAGTTAAGTTGGTGTTTCTGACAAAACTTTATTTTTTATATATTATTTGTTTAACATCATCTTATATGTTTATGCCACCGCAACAACATGCGAAGGCATATACTGTTTTGCACTGTCTGTCAGTCACGCTTTGTTTTCGTTCGATATCCAGTTTTAATTGATGGATGATAACCGTATTTTGTGTATATATACCATCTAGAGTAAGAAAAGTTCCTATTGATTTTGGGGGTTCTGGGTCAAGGTCACTGTTGTTAAAAATGCAATTTCCATATCCGTTAGATATCTTGAGTTCAAATGGATGGATGTTAACGAGATTTGCTGTGTATATACTGTCTGGGTGTAAGGAACGGTCTTATTGATTTGGGGGGTTGTGGGTCAAGGTCACTGTTTCTAAAAATATAATTTTATTTTCTGTATGGTATCTTTAATTTTAATCATTGACATGTGCTCTCGCGGTGGCATAATGTTTTATAACAATTTTATAACCATATTTCTCGTTAAACACAAATATATTGCATGGTGTGTTGCGTTGTAGCATATTAGGCATATAGGGATCACTTTGTTCATCAACTGGTCTTTACATTTTCTGTATATATACTAAAATACAATCCATTTTTCCGGAAGGGTACCTAACAGATACATTTTCTCATATTTCTTAATATCTTGATTCATACATACACATTTGTATCTTTAAAATTGTTGTTCTAAACATTAAAATGTCCTGTTACTTCATTATTTCCAATTCTATTACATAGTCTATCATAGAAATTATTTTTACGCCACTATGTGTTTTTTGTATTAGTTTGTATTGGTATTACTGTGTCCGAATTATCAACGTCTAACTGGTAACCAAGTATTTCCTCGGATAGAACCTGAATATGCTCTTCTTTTGCGTTTTCACCAGGTTTCTGAAAGAAAAAAAATAGGTAACGAATAGTGTAAAGTCTAAAAATGACTGTGTGTCACTTTAGTCATACTCTTGATGTTGCGTGTACTACTATGTTTATATTACAACAATGATTATATGTTATTTCGGAATTGCATCATACATTATTGTGTGCGTAGTGTAAAACTACATTGTATTAAATATTGGAATGTATATGGCACAAATCAATATGTTTATATTATTTTTCCATTAGCAAGTATCTAACATCCACGTGCCATATCGTTCGGTAAGGGACATTGACCATTTGAACCGGTTAACTAATATATCAGCTAGACCCTTTCCATAATGCAGACTAAAAACACGTATTGAAATGTAATGGGGTAACTCGGCGGGGATTATTTTTTCAACACTGTCTTGTTGTTTAGGGATGATGACAGGGTAAGAGTGATGTTTGGTGCACCCTTGAACCGGTTTAAACTCTCCGGTGATTCCTTATGCCACTGACCGTTCCAAGAAGCTACCCCTGTTGTCAACACCCTTATATATTTGTGATGTGCCTTTTTACTGATTTTTTGATTGTATTCAACCTTTGCGTTGTACTACTTGTTGGAGTGAATGTATTCTGTGAATGCTACTCTTCCTGTTGGACTTATAACCTTTTCCTTGATACAAATGATACAAACAACAATCACGAAGATAAATATGATGCAAGGTTTGTGAAATCATAAAAAAATGGTTGACAATAGGGATACCGCCTTGGAACGGTCAATACGTGAAATCGAAAATGGTTATAGAGATTAATAAATGTATCAATGTCCATATTGTGAAAGCTTCCTGCATTTTACAAAAGATGTAAGAGGTAGGGATTGGTGACCAATAATGGAGATATAGCAAAATTAACTGAAATCTCGAATGGTTTAACGAGTCAATATATTTCGCAGAAAAGGTAAATAGTGAATATTTTGGGTATGTTGAGGTTATTTTACAGTAGATTGATTGATAAAAAATAAAATATAGTATGCGAAAGCCTTATTTGTCACTAATAATTTATCTTAAAAGACATAGTCTTAAAGACTGTATAGATATCGACTAAAACGGCCATAGGTGGCTGGTCATAATCAATGCCGATAAAATGCCATCTTGTTGGTAACATAAACAGCACGCTGTCGAGAAATATGATTGAAGAATGTAGCGGTACGAAGAATGTAGTGTTACACATTTTATTAAATAAAAGCTTTAATTGTGTCTAATAATGTGTCTTGAAGACTGCATAGATATCGACCAAAACGGTCATACATTGCCGGTCTTAGCCAATGCCGATGAAATTCCATCATGTTGGAAACTCTAGAAATATGATTGAAGAATGTAGTGGTATACGTTTTGTTATGCAAATGAAATTTGTCTAATAATTTGTGTTAAAAGACTGCATAGATATTGTCCAGAATGACCATACAAGGCCGATTCTATACAACGCCGATGAAATACCAACCTGTTTTTAACTCAGTACAATTATATTTTAATTAATTCCACGTATATAAACAGATTGCTGTCGAGAAATATCATTAATGAATGCAGTGGCACACTGTTTGTTATGCAAAAGTCTGAATTCTATCTTCTAATAAATTGTGTTAAAGACTGCATAGATATCTCGGATTTAAGTATACAATCCTCGGTTTTAAATTAAATCGTATTTACAAAAATGTTGAAGATTTAACAGCTATATTTTCACAGATATTTCTTTCTTTGTCCCTGCCCAATTGTCAAATCAATGGGGTCTGCTGTGTAAGGCACGAACCGAATATACAAGTAGTGACACATAACCCGCTGATATGTTCATACCTTAACTTGCGGACTAATTATTTCCCTTGGTTTCATTGTTATTCGCTCCTAAAGACTTTCAGTCATTTTTAAATAAAAGTAAAATAATATAAATCATCATCAATCGGTAACTCTTTTTTTTTTAAATAATAAACTCTGATTTAAGTACGAGTATGATAATGTATAGCAGTTCAGTGTCAAAATAGCAACATGTATCTTCAGTATACTTAGATAAACATAATCTTAATATCGGTACAATAAACCCTTTCCGCTCTATTCGAAACATTGGATTGATAACGTTAACCGTATTTAATGAGCGCCCAGCGATCGCCATGAAAGTTCTGATTATATGCAGAGACGCTTTTCGTCTCGTTTTAGCCATACGAGATGTGCCCGTTTTCCTCTTCTTAATTCTCTGGTTTTACACACTTATTTTTTTATGAATATTATTATTGAATTTATTTTAATATCTACTAGATAATTAGACCGGTTAACAAAAATATTTACGCTTTCGTCGTCATCGTGGAAGTATCCACACCTAAGCGGTTTCAGCAGACATTCGGGTAAAAATGGGAACAAGGTATCGTAGAATGGAATGAGGAACTTTCTCTCAACCTCCCCAGGCTTTTTGTAACCTGAAAACCAAATGTACATGTTAAATAATGTGTATAGAGTTTCTGCTTATTCCCGCCCAAAATAGGTATGCTCTCCCGAAACTAATGATAACTCTGGAAGCCAATACAATTCAAAATGCCTGTGACATAATCAATGGAGTAAGATAGTAGTATTGTCGCATCTGGTAGTTATAATACCAATTGTGTCTAGCTTCCCCGCTAATGGTGAATCCAACAGTATCTTTGCTAAAAGTAGATATAAAATTCGAACAGGTAATGTAGCATTCAAGTCAACCACAGTCAACCACAAACACGCACAGAAACAAACAACAATTGCAAAGATGATTAAAATCACAAACATATAAAAGACAATATGGCTACCGCCTTGGATCGGTCAGTGGTAAAAAGTTCACTGGGAGTTTAAACCAGGGTTTAAGGTGCACCAAACCTCACTCTTACCCTAGTGTCATCCCAATAAAATGGGATAGTGTAAAGAAAGATATCCTCGCCAGATATATCTAAAGTGGTGGTATCTATCTGGTGGTTCTCACGGTCTAATACAGCATAATTGAGATGATTCCAATAAAAATAAGTATTACAGATGTCTTGTATTCTTTCTGAATAGATGACAATGTAATGCTCTGATGTCTTATTACCTATTCGTTTCTATGACATTCATATATAATAAATACTGATAAAGGTGATCCTTTGGGAGCAACAAACACAATTAAGAGAATAAAGCAGCAGACTCGGTTTTATTGAGTCTGTTCATGAGAAGTAATGAAAGAAGCAACACCTCTCACGCCCCCTAGCACGGGCATAAGCGGTATTCTACTCCAAAGTCACCTATATTGGACTCGTTGGTTCCAAAGGACCTGTAAAAATAAATATACTACAGGTCATATACTATAAAATGACCACACAGGAATAGTTTTCTATAGACTAGAGAAGTGAAACACATTTTAAGATTATGAGTCTGTGGAAAAGAGCACTGATTGTACCTACCTGTACACAGGGATATGATAGTTCCAAAGATCATCACTTGCAGTATAGCGACCACGCCAAACCAGTTATACGATAACATAAATATCCTACTGAACCCAGTTCTGTAGAAGAAAAAATAGACAACATTTGTTTGTTTGAGGGCACATATTTCCGTAATGATTTCGTATAAATAGATATATAATTCCCATGTTCTTCTATTAGGTATATTTGCAAATCTTCGTTAAGTTTTTACAAAGATCAGCTAAGAAAAGTCCACATGTATTCATATTCACACTAGCGTTGTTTAGTGCTGTGTGGCGGCCGTAAAATGTCGCCCCATTACCAATCACAAGTGTTATTACTTACTGGTCCTTTTGGACCATCTAGCTCGATCTTTTTAGCCTTAAGTAGAATGCTTAATCGGTGCTAGGGGGCGATTGGACCACTAAGCTCAATCTTTGTGGCTTTAAAGTAGAATGCTTAAGCCGGTGCTAGGGGGCGTGAGATGTGCTGCATATATTATATTACGTCTCATGAACAGGCTCAATAAAACCGAATCTGCTACATTTCTCTCATGGTTTTGTGTTATGCTACCAAGAGATCTCTTTTTCAGTATTTATATATAAATGACCCTCTTCAAAAAAAAAGAACATGACAACTGACAAGTGCGATTTCTATTGACTTACAGTAAACATTTACAAATGTGTAGACTCTGAGTCACAATAATTCAAGCATTTTTCATTCCTTCTATTTAGGGATATGGTAGTATTCCAGTAAATCGGATTGCATTCAAATGTAATATTATATAAAACCAAATGATGTTTAAAGCTACAGATACTATATTTAAATCACTTTCGTTTTTATAGGCCTGTCTTTATATGTATTTGTAATTTCATGTTCGCCAGCTCGATATCGATACTTAAGCGATAAATTTAACGCAGGACAGCATTTACTTTATAGACTTTGAGCAGCGCATATCGTATCTGTACACAGGAAGCATTATGATTTACAATAAAAAAAAATGTTATCCTCTTTTATGACTCGAACACACGACCTTATAACTTACATTTCAATGTCTTACCACTGAGCTATGGCAAATTCTTGAAAACATTGTATATTTAGTAACATATATTATGATGCAAAACAACTTCACATATTTAAAAGACCCTCAAGATATTTCAGTTTATACTCCATCATCTCGCACATGTAAATAACCATGCGTAGTGTAATACTATATATTATCAATTTAACAAAGATTCCGTTTCACTCGAGTCTCGATTTTTCTATTTAGTGGATAAGTTTGTGCAGGTATGTGTTCTGTAGTTGTTACGTAATGACTATTTAGTGTTAGAAATGTTACTGCATACCAGCACGATTCCGTGGTGTAGTGGTAAAAACCTACTTGTTACAAATAAAACTGCAAGGTCTCTCGTTCAAATACCCCTTTCTTTCCATCTTATACACGGACTTGTTGGCCGTTTGTCGAATTGAAGCTACTTCATCACTCACTTATTAATATTCATGAGTTAGCTTAAGCTCAGTCTGTTGGGATTAGTCTTGATTGCTTTTCAAATATATCCCTTATTATTGATTAATGTATGTGTGTGATGTCCAACCCAATACTTTCAAATGTACAAAGAAAAGTTTATTTGTTTTGTATAAATTGTTTTAGAATGTAATAAAACTGTTTTGAATAGATTGCTTTATGTTTATGTGGCATGCCTGTTGGATTTTTGCATTTACTTTCTAAACTATACATGGTAGATCAATGTACTTACGGTTCTGGAATATTCACTACTGAATCAGTTACATCAGCCATAGTTGTTGACGTCACATTCCATATTCCATCGCCCATTTGTCCATTGCTCAAAGCCCCAGCCATTGATGTGTTTGTCAGCCAATTAGAAACAATAGTTGCATTTAGTGCGGGGCAGAGATCGGTGGGACCCGATGGGAGCTTCTGATTTTTTACTGATCCTTTTGTTGACATTTGACCGAAGGCCATTGTGAAAGTTATGATAGCGGCGATAGCTGATCCGCCCAGGGCTCCCTGTAAAACAAAGTACTTATTCTACTAACAATCAACTGGTTTGTTTGTAAATGGATAGGAATATTATGAAAGTTTCAAGTTGAAATGACGTGCCAGTATTCAAACATTTTGATCTTAAATTGGCCTCATTTCTTTTTAGATTACAATTGTGTTCTTTAAAAAGCTCTTGTTCGGTGTCGTTTTGACCATCATTCATATGTATTTATTATGGATATTATTATACAGTATTACAGTTGTTACTTGTTTAGATATATGTTGTTTTCTACAATGATCAGTTGTTTTAAGCCTCTATATATAATTAAATAATATTTATGTTCGTGAGTATATAATAAAAGTATCAATACAAGAGTTAGTATTCTGAAAGGTTGTATCATCTTTTGTGGAGATGCCATGTCTCCAGAATCATCCTCGAGGCGAAGGCTTCTCGAGAGATCTGGAAATATGGCAAGTCCACTTGAGGTGATACAAACTTCCAGAACATGTTACTCAAGTAGTAACCCTAGTATATGATAAACGGTATATAATAGTATACTTGCAAACAGAGACTATTCTCAAAACTTTGACAAATCTAAAATAGCTTGGAGTTAAATCGCTTTTGTATAAAATATAAAAATGAAACACTGAAATGTGTCACAAGCGTGCCAACGTACCTTTGCATTTCCCCAAGGACAAAACGCTCCAAACATAAATAGGCCTGTCAGTGGTCCCCCAAAAGCCGACATAATACTTCCTGTTATCTGAAATGTAAGCACGCATGATATACTCAGTATATTTAAAAACGCAACATCTTTGTTTTTTTATTATTTTAGTCCACTTTTTTTTGTTCAAACCAAATTGTATTCTATGTGAGTACACAAGTCTCTGTGTCCCAAAGGTTAACATATGGAGATACACAGTTGCATAAGATTTGCTCTACTTCTTTGAGTTTTACACTTTTAACTTTAATATCTTTTAATTCCAAAATACCAAGTCTTGCGTTTTCAAATGTGCGGTTAATGTGAGGTTATACGAAAAGAGTGCTTTCGACTGCGAAAGTGTTAAACATGAAGTACTTCAGTTGATGGCATTGGATATGCTGACTTAATTACGAAGTATGTATAATAATGAAAACAGTAAACAAAGGTCCGGTAAAAGTATACTCGATTGTAAACAAAACGCTTTAAATTTGAGGCCGAGAACAAATGATGCCTTCTTCTCAGCAATATACAAAAGCAACACATGACTACTCAGAATGGCCTTTCATTAAACATATTTGAACGAACAAATATATTTTTCCATTAAATTAATACAATTTACATACACTATGTATTAATTTGGTTTGATGTGATACTTGCGATATGTTACCTCGCTTGGGTGACGATATTGAGTATACCAAGCAATTTCAATAAAGTGATATTATTTGCCTGTGGGGCAATTAGTCGGAGAAGGCATAAAGAAGAAAATATTGATGGTATGTAGCACAAAGGGCTATAACTCGTGATGCGGTAGATTTGGAACCGGAGGACCCGGGTTTAAGCCTCATCGGTGCCAGTAAGTTGTGCCGATGTGTTCTTGAGAAAGACAAATTTCCTTAGCCTCGTCCTTTCGATGGGCATATACACGGGCCTATCTTCCGAGCACGATAAACATATTCGTTAGTAAGAGTAGGACAGGTTCCCGTATTCCTTTTTATCCCTCCCGTTTCTCTATGGGGGCTCTAAATAACATAGACACTGTGATGAAGAGCCGTAAAAGAAAACGTTCAATTCAATGGACATAACTCTTTATTCTTTTAATGGTAATACTGGAACGATATAAGATGCACATATAATCATCCAAACATGATGCAACGTTTTGATTGAATCGGTTGGAACCAGTAGGATGTGCTCATACAACATTGCGTATAACATTTGTGATAACTCCGGTAAAACTCAAGTAATCTTATCATCGATATTCCTATTGTGGCTTGATACCTAATAGTCATGTAAAATGCGTTTGAATCTGTAGGACAAATGTCTTTTTAAACTTGAATTCAAAACTCCCGATAATAGTTTATATATAAATTGTTATGGAAAACGTTCTTGCTGAGTGGCGAACAGTGTTAATCTTGATCAGCCTTCTCATTATGTGCATGTTGATCTGGGTTTATACTAGTCGTAAAAATCTTCTTTTTATATAGATTCATTTCACAGTTTACTATCTATTTGTTATTAGGTCTTTGGACTTGTATCTTGTTCCCTACTACTAATATTTCATGTCAAAAACTCAGAGCGACAATGTCATATCTCCCTTTCTTTTTCTATATATATATGCGACATTTTAACAGTAATGCTTCGAAATGTAGTATTTCATATGATGCTTTAGCGCTTTATAAAGTATTGTTTTGTTTTCGTATAAATCCGCATTTAAATTAATATTTATGATTTAGCAATAAAACGCAGCCGAAAAGTGGAAAAAGAAATATAGGGTCCTATAGAAACCACAGCGTCCGAACGCACTGGCATCGTAGGTTCGCACTGTACCGCAAACAAGGACTTGATAATACAATGAAAGAGACAAAAAACAACAGAAAGAATGGTGAAGACAGGGTTACCGACTTGGAACGGTCAGTAGGCAATAAGGCCTACTGGTTAGCTTGACTCGATTTTATATGCGCACAATCCTCGCTATTATCCTGTCTTCAGCGCCCAGATAGACAAGACAGTGTAAACAAAACTACATCCCATCAAAAGGAATTCTCTAACAATAAAGTCCACATCCAGAGAAACTAACTAAATACAAAATAAAAAACATCTCAGGATGTATCCAGAATCGTACTGAACAACCATAGTAGTTGCAGCTAAAGAGAAAACCAGTCTAGGGTACGACCAGAAAACCCGATGGACGAAAGCTCATGCACTCATGGGGTTTTAGTAGGTACAATCATAGAGTCCCAAGACGTAGTCCAGTCATCGCAACGTGAAAAATGAAGCGTAATGACTGACTGTAAAGGGGTCAATCACTAAACATGCAGTGCGCTGTAAAACCAAAGGGTTATATCCTTTTCTGACGAACTTCATGATTAAATTTGTAAAGCGGTCAGGAAACCCGTCTTACCCCTTTAACTTCCGAAGTTTATAGACCACATCTCCATAAAATGAGGGTTGTGATAAGCCTATTCGCAGAAGTGTTTTAAGGTTGGTATTGTACTTTTCCAGCAGGCCCTCGTTGCGGCGGTAGAATTTAGAGAAAGATCTACGTAGTTTGTTATAACGAACACCCTGCTAGAGAAGTTTACTTGTAATAATTTGATTTCGATCATTGAAGTCTATACATCATTACACGCTCTAGCAAATCGAATGAGCTGGGAGATATACACCCCGTATGAGGTAGCACGAGGTACATCTCCATCCAAGTGTGGATAGTTAACGATGTTAAAATTGAAATCATCTCTCTTATCATAGATTATAGCATGAATACATTCATTTGAAATGGAGAGATGAAGATCGAGAAATGCTGCTACTGTATCCGAACTGTTGGCTTTATTCAACGTGAGCTCTGATGGATAAATGTTTGTAACCATATGAGCAAAGAGCGGATTATCAATATTGAGTATGTCATCAATATACCGAGAAGTATTATTAAAGGCATCACTATTTTCACCCTGGCTAGCAGGTGACAAACTCAACATAAAATCTCTTTCATAGCAGTACAAAAACAAATCTGCAACAGGTTGCGCACAGTAAGTACCCATAGGAATACCAACAACCTGGTGGTAAATAGTTTTACCGTATCTTATAAAGATGTTATCCAGAAGTAACGATAAGGCTCTACAAACATCAGTACAAGTCCACAAAGTATACTTATCAATGGGGGCGTTAGTAAAGAAAGCCCTGACATTATTACAAGCTAGAAAAGTTGTACCTTCTCTAGCAAATGTCTTCTGAATAAGCTGAAGCAATTTTTATTTGATAAGATTATGTGGTAGTGTAGTATACAGTGTAGAAAAGTCGTAGGTGCTTAGAGAAGAGGCATGCAAATGCTTACACCGTAGTTTGTCAAGAACTTCTCCAGAGTTTTTGATAGACCAAACCAGATTGATTCCTGAGTTCTGAAAGGCCTATCCGCAATATTTTACATCGCGGATAGTCAGAAAGTCAATAGTTTGGAGATATTGGTCGTGGTACATGAACTAGAATTAGCGATGAAACGTGCTTTGTAAGGCATTTTGAGAAGTTTGGGTATCCAGTACATTGTAGGGAGCTTCGTCTGCTTACTAATTACAGAAACCTTTATAGTCTCCATAAAGGTCACATGCTGGAAAACAATGTCCGTCTCCAGGAACACGGTTATATACGAACATGTGTACCTGAATCAATGTGCCGCCCACTGTAGCTATACCGAACGCCACGCCTACTGCCAAGCCGGCAAATGCTATAACTATAATAAGATCATGATGGTAATGATCAGTTGGTAATAAATGGCATAGAGCAAACATGAGTGAGTACTATACATGCATTACGTTTCCAAAAACAAAACAATTCGGAATCATCGGTCTAGGTTAATTAATAGATGTACTATAAATAACTTAAATCTAGCGGGCGTCACAAGTGTTTCAAATTGTATTATATATATACTCAGTTGTTAAAGAAAGTGGACACTGAATTTTGTTTAGAATTAATTGTATAAAGTTTTTTTAGAATTAAATAGACAGATTCCAAAATGAATATGCCATGTTTGGTACCATTTATCATTCCATTGCCAATATCATGTTGTCATTTGTTTTTCAATAGGTCGAATTATTAACGAACTGTCTCTTGATTAAGAGGATAGGGTGTAAAGTAAAGTTTTCGAAGTGTCCGATTTCTTTTGCAACTGAGTATATATAACTCAATAAAACTGTGTATGCTACGTTTCTCTCCTGTTTGAGTCTTTGCTTCCAAGGGAACCACGTTTCAGTATTTATAGACATTCAAGCTAGCTTTTGTTGAGTGCTGTGTGGCGGCTGTAAAATGTCGCCCCGACTACAGACCAGTATGTCACCCCGACTACAGAACAGTATTGCTATTACTTACTGGTCCTTTGGGATCATCAAACCCACGTTTCTTTTGTGATTTTTAAGTAGAATACCTCTAAAGCCGGCGCTGGTGGACGTGAGCGGTGTTGCAAATTATATTACCTCTCATAAAAAGACTCAATAAAACCGAGTCTGCTACTGTTCTCTCTCATTTGTGTTTATTTCTTCAAAGGTATCTACGAAAACACCCATCATAATGTGGTTTAGATTCCTATTCAACGTATACAATTTAATTAGTGAAATAGCTTGATCTGGAAAACTAGACGACTCGGCTAAGTTTGATTGTATAAATTATTAAGAGTAATTCTTATGATGCTTCAGGGGTTTTATAATTTTTTGTTCAATGGTAATATACATCCCCATTTAAACCCGCAAATACAGGTGACAGCTAAGCATAGTTTTGTTGCAGATTAATGGGCAATTATTCCACCATGTGGTCATTTCGACCGTCTAGTTGTTGGTAAATGTTTATACCAATTGGAGCATCAAAGAAGTACTTTATTTATATGCATGAAAACTAAACAAGACAGAAGGAATTCATTACTGGGGATATATTTAAATCAACACAACACTATGTTAGGTTAATATGTAGAAAATAAATGGAAAGAGATTTTGCCTAAATAAAAATGACAGCATGTTTGTATAATTAAATTTATTTACTTGATCAGGATTGTTTAATGTTTTTAATGTAATACACTTTAATTTAACCATATTTCTTTATGTTTAGACAAAATGAGTTTTGTGATTCATACTCGTATATAGTGTTTTATCATATATATACGCATTTTTGGACCGCAATATGCACAAAATTACCCTACAATAAGCTCTCGAGAATTGAACCGTATCATAAACGCGGTCCGATACGCCAAATTTAGGTCATGTGACCGGGCCAAAAATGCATATCCTTATTGGCCCGGTAACCTGACCATTCACCTGACCGGGCCAATAACCCTCACTTGACCGTTACGATTATTGGCGATTTTGTTTTGTTTGAACTTTTTTTTTAACCATAAATTTGACGTTAAACCCGTCAATGACATGACGTAACCGAAGTGACGTCAACTAACGTAACTGACGTCATTTAAATGCGTTGAAATGGAAGCCGGCGAGAGGACGATAGCGTCAGTGGCTAACAGTTTATTTTACTTATTGTACTTTGTTGGACACATTATTGAGGGAAGGCATTATGAAGTAAATGAAACTGACATAGGAGCGTTTGTCAACAAAACGAGGAATGTAACTAGATCTACAGAAAAACAGACTAAATCTGGTCTTACATTTTTTCACGGAGTGGTTTCGCTCGAACTGTGAGACCAGAGTAGCCTAACTGAAGAAATTGGCTTCAAGGAGTATGACGGTCTATATGGGACGTTTTATTCTGAGTGGAATCTATAGTCCGACAAAACTGAATACTAGCCAGACGCGATGAAATCAGTCCAGGCCATCATCAGCTGGTACTTAATCGGGAAGAGGTATGAGCATCCTATTCCTTTAGATAAGGAGTTTCAGCATTCAAGGGACGTACTGACAGCCAAAAGAAATACCCCGAAACAGCAAAAAACGGGAAATAAAGAAATCGAAATAGGAATGGAATGGACGAATTGAAAAAGAAAAAGAGAATAAACTGCAAACAATAACTTTAAGTTAAAACTGTCTTGTTGTTTTTGTTTATTCATTTTTTTATTTTTATTTTATAAATTAATTCAGTTAATTTAACAGTTTAAAAATATCCTTTGCTTTTTTTTTATTATGTCATAACGCACCACCCGTGTAGAACAAAATAACAACCATGTCAACTTGGATTTATGATATGTATGCTGTTCTGAACATTTCATTATTGAATAAATTCATTAAGGACGGAATAACATTTCAGTCTGTGTTTTTTTGTGTTTTGTGTGTGTGTTTTTTTGTGTTATGTGTGTGTTGTTTGATTCAAAACAGTTGACCACATTTGTTTTTAGCTTTTTTGATTACATATTATTTCATTTCCTTCACACAGGTTTTGTTTCATCTAATTTCTACTATGCTGGTTTAAATTACATAGTACTGAAATGCAATCGCATTTCTGAGGAGGCTTTGACCTGCTTTGACCTGACAACTCAGCATGCTGTGAGGACGGTCTTGAAACACATTACTCAATTTTTCTCCCTGGTAGAGGTAATTGGGGCTTTAACTTAATATTAATGGTTTAGCAATCAAACGCAGCCGAATCGTGGAATTTTACAGACCTTACATGTTCATTAATAATAATTAACCTGTACAAGGTAACATGCGGATTAAATAAATGCATATGCAAATTTCATATCAAACTGAAGAACATTATGAAGGTTTTCATTTCCACTTAAATTGACACCAATCCCTCTCTAGATCGTCGCCATTCAATTATGTAACAGGTAAATCGATTTAGATAAAATATTTATAATAATAATAATAATAATAATAAATTCTTTATTTAAAGAAGGTTAACACATTATGACATACTATCAAGATATACACATCGTATTTTCAATGCGCGGCCTTTTGTACATGAATTAACAAACATTTAGTGCTTTTAACAAATACACTAACAATAAAAACATTCAATCTTCGACAAACACTCAGTTATATTTGAATATAGAAGAAATCTAAGAAGTCTTACATAGTGTACATATATATCCAAGCAAAAAAAAAAAAAAAAAAAATAATAATATCATTCATGTTAATGTGCATTTTGCAATAAACACTTTATAATTATATTTAAATGACTGGATAGTAGGAAGAGAACGTATGTCGACCGGTATATTGTTCCAAACGTGTCGACCAAAGTCGCTAAAGGTGTCTTTCATGTATTTAGTTAGCGGTTTTTGTGTAACAAGATCATTTCGTGTAGCTGATCTGAGATTATACCTATTATTACATGAGAATGTCAAAAGTTGTGATATGTAATTAGGAGCTAGGTTGTTTATTGATTTATATATCAACACACTAGTATGATAATGACATCTGTTATGAAAAGAAAGCCACTGAAGTTCAATGAACATATCCTTAAAATTAGTTCGAAAAGGTTTGTTTAATATTATTCTAGCTGCTCTTTTTTGAATTTTATGTATTTTATCTTCTATTTTTTTGCGTTTACCCCATACAGTACAGCAATAATCAAATGTAAACATAATATAGGCATTATAAAACATAATTTTCATATCATATGTTAAATAGTAAGATATACGTTTTAATAAGGCAATTTTAGAATTGAGTTTGGAACACATTTTGGCTATTTGTACATTCC
Organism: Cyrtodaria siliqua; assembly: GCA_037043455.1. NCBI lineage: Eukaryota > Metazoa > Mollusca > Bivalvia > Adapedonta > Hiatellidae > Cyrtodaria > Cyrtodaria siliqua. Next base: position 90,031 of record JAWPHD010004394.1, read on the forward strand.
AAGACAAAGTTCTGTCAACATAAACTCCAAGGACCTTTTGAACTGCGACATTTTCTATACATAAACTATCAACAGTTAATTTCAATATATCCACATGTTTGAGCTTATGATTAGTTCCTATGACCATGCATTTAGTTTTCGCTGGATGTAATGACATATTATTCAAAATACACCACTTATTTATAATATTCAAACGATCTTGAAGTCTATTTTGTACATCCAAAATATTATAATCAGATTCGTATACAGTTGTATCATCTGCATAAATATCTGTATTTCCAGAGGTAGATGCGAATGCAATGTCATTTATGTACAATAGAAATAGCAATGGACCTAGTATTGATCCCTGAGGAACACCTGAAGTAACTTTAAGCATCTCGGATTTTAAAGTTTTAACCTTTATCAATTGTTTTCTATTCGAAAGATATGAATCAAATAATTTAACGGTATTATCTGTAAAATGGTAAAGTTTCAATTTGTGTATCAATATTCTATGGTCTACAAGATCGAATGTCTTTCTTAGATCAAGAAATACAGCTCCAATTAATTTACCTGAGTCTATATCTTTTAACCATGCTTCTATTAACCGTGTCAGAGCAGTATGACATGAATGATATTGTCTGAAACCTGACTGGGTCTCGTGAATAACATTATACGTCTTGAAATAGAATAGTATATGAATGGCTATATGACGCTCAAATATTTTTGAAATTGTTGGTAAGATTGAAATTGGACAATAATTACATGGGTCGTCTTTATTTCCTTTTTTGTGTATAGGAATCACACAAGCCTCCTTAAAAGTATCAGGGAACACTCCCGTTTGTATGCTGTTATTTATGATTGAAGCTATGGAGGATGTTATGTAATCACCACAATATTTTAAAATTCTAGGACCAACACCGTCTATACCTGTTGATTTGTTACTATCAAATTTATCAATCAACTTTCTAACTTCAAAAGGTGTTATGAGTTTTATACTAAATGAAGCATATTTCAATTTAATATCAAGTAATTCAGAGAAAACTCCTTTTACAAAACTCGTATTTTTAACAATGTTTGAAATATTTATAAAATGCTCATTTAATGCATTAATAATATTTAATTGTCCTGATATGATATGATCATTTTTGATTAGCCTATCAGGAATTGAAATGCCTCCATTGTTTTCTTTTCCCGTTTTGGAAATGCTTTTTAAGTTTTTCCACATATATTTTGGGCTTTTATTTTCTTTAATAGCGTTGTTATAAAAGTTTTTCTTATTTTTCTTTATCATGGATGAAATTTTATTGCGTAATAATTTATATTGTTCAAACTGTTTTTCTTTATGTAGCTTATCTCTCTGATAAATAGCTTTCTTAATCTCATCAGTAAACCACCCAGGCTGGGTTTCATGTTTTATTCTCTTTTCTCGAATAGGTGCATGCTTTTCTAGAATAGTATTTAATATTGTATAGAATACATTTAATGACTCATTTGGATCAACAAAAAATTCAACTATTTCGAATGGTGATTTTGCTAAATCATTACAGAATGTATGTTCATCGAATTTCTTAAAATATCTGTATTTGATTGTCTCATGGGTAACTCGCCCTGACTTAACATTATGTGTCGATCGTGAAAAGCATACTGGGTAGTGATCACTTATACTGTAAACAGGTACTTTAATTTCACATATTAGATCGGATCTTGTAGTATATATATGGTCGATTCTTTTAGAACTGTTTTTACTTATTCTGGTAGGCGTATTTACCATTTGATTAAGACCAGATTTTAAAATAGTATTGGCCCATCGTTGATTACTATACTTTTCAGAATCCGTTTCTGTTAAATAGTTGATATTGAAATCTCCTAATATATGAATTTCTAAATTCAAATGATCCAACTTGTCAAGCTGAGTTTCAAATAATTCAATCCATGATACTTTCGAATCAGGTGCTCGATAAACAAAATTTAATAGGAAAGCTGTACAATTAGGATACTTTATCTCTATCCATACAGACTCAATAGCATCATGCTCAAGGTCGTCACGGCGTGTATACGGAACTTTATTAGCGATATATACTAGGATACCACCTCCCTGTTTACCTTTCCTGTCTTTTCTTTCAAATGTAAAGTTGTTGATATATATATCATTATCATCGGTATTTGCAGTAAGAAAAGTTTCACAGAGCCCTAATATATCTGTCGAGTTTGGTTGGGCTAAGTGGTATTTTATTTCATTAATCTTTGGCATTATATGATGTACGTTAAGATTAGCAATATGTAATCCTTTTTTGTTATAGCTGAACGAACTTACGTTTGAATTGTTGTTCTTTAAATGTACATTATTTGTTTCAATGGTATTAGCGTTATCTATGATTACTATGTTTGTTATATTATCATTCGAAATAGCAACTTTAGTTGAGGACAGCGAAAATTCACTCACAACAGTATCGGTATTTATACAATTTACGTTAGAGGTTGAATTATTATCAGTTTCCGACGTAGAATTTATATTATAATTATTTTTAATATTTACATGCATTTGGTGTATTCCTATTAATCTATCATCATTATTGATAACTATTTCTTTTTTATGAGATTCCTTTTGCAGCAATAAATTAGAAGCACAATCACATATAAGTTCGTCACACTTGCTGCATATAGTTGTAAATGTTCGTACATATTTTTATTCTCAAACGGTGATGAGTATTTGCCGTCATTGTCCTATTTCCTGTTTCTGTTTTGTGGCGAGTGTCCATTTCCTGTCACGTGCCATCTATTTCCGCTACCGTTTCTATTGAGACCACAGTCCTGGGTATTGTGATTATTCATGTCACAATAGTCACAGTATCGTGAATAGCCGCAATTTGAATCTATGTGTCTGCTTCCGTTATCACCCGCGCGTGCACTCCATCCAAATATTGGTCGGTGGAAAGGTTGACTTCGACGTTGATGCTGACTAAACATGCCCACGGAAGGACTGCCGCCGGTACTATGTTCATTTGATTGATTTGCACGAATTGCAGTACAGTTGATTTCAGTTGATGAGCGTTTCTTGACTACATTAATCCATTCATTGAAGCACATGAGTAATGTACTCGAACCACGGCCGTTGAGATGGATTCCATCAGGTGAAAAGTAGTGTCTTGCCGGTTTCTTGTTCATATAGGTGAAGAATATATTACTTTGAACAAGGCAAGCACCGGTATTTAGGCAAATCTGTGTTAAAGCATCATTGTATGCTGCTACTTCTGCATCTTTCCTGGGACACAGAGTACTAAGGTACACCTTACACTCCCGCCGAACTAGTGCATTGACGACGTCTTTTATTTCCGCGCCTAACGTCACGGCCGTCTTCCCGCGTGCGACGTCATTTCCGCCAATATATATGACGACGTTGGCATATTGCGCCATATTTAATTGTCGAATCCGTAACGCCAAATCTTTGACTGTCGCCCCACCTGCAGCAATAATATCTGTTGTACTAGTTAGGCCATTTCGTTGAATTCCTTTTAATATCGAGTCTCCTATAATCAGGGTTCGATTCTCGACGAGGGTTTTACAATTTATTTCATCATCCGCCCGTGTTATAGAATTTTCATTGAAGGATGTATCGCTACTATTTCGTGCATGCGAAACTGGTGTAATTGTATTCGGTGTACATTCATTGGATTGAGGAATGTTCATTTGTTCTTCTTCGGAGCTAATCAAAGATTCCTTGAAGTCTTCTTTGTAAATTTTCATTTGTTTTTTGAAGAACTATGCTCAATCCGTTCTGTTTATCAGACAAGTTTTCGATGTTGACATCCGTGGACGAGCTGTGTGTCGTACAGTGACTTTTCATACTGCATATTTCGTCTCTGAGCTGACCAACTTGTAGTTCGGAGTGTGCAATATGACTGGACAGCTGCTCTTTCATCTCTGATATTTCGGTCCGAATAACACCTAGACACTCAAGAATTGCTGTAGATATAGATGATGTTTCATCACTTTTGTCTTCCATGTCATTTAGTTCATTATGGCCGCTATCATCCGGAATGCTGTGGATGTCGGAACATTCAGAAACATCACCGGGTGTACTTCATCTACATAGCTGCTTTGAATCGCCAATACTTCGGACGATTTTTCTTTCATTTCGGCACTACCTTGTGTATTGAAATACTGTGTGATCATTTCCTTGACACTTGTATTGAAGTCATCAATGGATATGTTGTCTTCCGTAATTTTCTTTTCGATCACTGTAAATATTTTGGGTAGGTCTAGTTGTAAAAATTGGTGTTTTTTTTCCCGTTAATCAAACAGGACGATTTTGTATGATACATATTCATTGTGTAATGTGTCGATTTACCTGAGAAAACCTTGTACTTTGTTTCAACAAGATGTCCGACTTTGTCAATCACGGGGATCTTTTTGCAGATTATGTTATTTTGCTGGGACATGAAGAACTCTTCTGTTGCAAAACGCAGCAGCTCGTATGTTCCGGCATTTAAACTAAGTTTCACGCCGCCACCAGTTTCAGTTAGCTGTAATCCCTGGTTTTCTGTCACAGAAAGTTTTTTCTTCATGGATATAATTTCATTTAGTTTATAATTTCTCTCCTCAAGTGATGATTCTGAGTTCCTTCCATCCCTAATACTTGAGATTTCCATTTGTGAAATTTGATTATTTGCTGATTTCTGAACTTCTTCACATTCTATTTTTAAAATTAATATACCGTTTGATAGATAATACAATTATATCACTATTAAAATCCTTTATATTACTTTACCGATGAAAATCGACGTTATAATTAATTATTTACGATTTTTTTTACCTGAGCGTTATTTTCAAACTAGTTTACATCACATCGGATATGACGTCACCTTAGCGATTTGTATAAAACATTATTGAATAAACATGTGTCTTATAGTGAAGGAATATTTAGCAGAGGGAGTGCGCCGTCGATAGGACTTATATAGAGAAAACATTTTTCCGAAAACGATTCAGTTGGGAAAATTTGATCACTCAGTTTATAAGAAACACTGGTTTAAAAAAGAGTAAATATTTAAATGAAATGTTGAGACTAAAAATACTAATTCAGATGTTGCGTGATTCTGGCGATATTTTTGCTAGAACATAAACTAATTTATTCAAAAAACATGTCAATAATAAATAGTAAGAATATCGGAGCCTGTATCCACTTTTAATAAAATTTTAAAATCTAGATTCGAATTTGGTTAATGTGTCGGCAGTATCAGTGACGAATTTCGTTATTCTTAATACATTCTTGACAACTATGAGTAACATCTCTATAAATTAAAATAAAGATTATACTACTGTATTAAAGGTAATGTCATCCTATAACCCATTTTGCAATTACAATGATCCCTTAAAAATCATTGTCTAACTTTTGAACTGGGGATCTATCAACCGGTAAATATACGGTATTGATAATAATGGAATTGTTGAATTAGCAAGCGGACATTCAGTTTTCTAAAAACCCTTCTAGAGGACCATCCGTATTTAAACCTATCTTACCTGCAACTTTTGAAATAACAGTTGCTCGGAATTCCGTCATTGGTTTCACATGCGGCTTCACAAGATCAGTGTAGAATAATGCCGACAGACTGCTGAGTCCTGACGAGAGTGTGCTAACAAACATAATGTGGTAGTTGAATCTTAACGAATTTTACAATGTACTTTGTGGTTTAAAATTTTACAACAGTTTTCAAGGTTCATCATACTCGTATATGTTTGTTTTATTTTATTTAGAACGGTATGATATTTGAATCATACTGTTGTTCTATTTTTTCATGGTGATCTGCTAAGATTCCTGCATATTCAAATATCGGCACAGAACTGTTTTATATTATAATGAACAAAACCCTATCAACAATAGTTGTAAACTGTATATGAAAAGCACACACAAAAACCTGATGCATCCATCTACGACATACCTAAGGGATGCACTGAATAGCGACGCCATAAATAAACCAGGCATTCCATTTAGGCCTTTAAATATGTCCATAACGATATAAGGAACTATCTGCAATATAAATGCATGCGTGATTGTTTCGAGCAAAAGGTTATAATTTGCAATAACTAACTGCTTAAAGGTAAGTGTTTGTTTTGCTATTTTCTGGCTTTTAGGAATTGTTAGTGAAGGAACTGGTCATACTAAGGTATCTCTATTTTATCAATGCATATATTTTGTATATATGAAAGTTGTTTCAATATAAACTGACAGGGATATCTTTATTTACACTGTCCCGTTTATTGGAATGACAATTTGGTAATAGTGAGGTTTGGTGCACCCTAGAACCTTGGTTTAAACCCCATCGGCATTTCTTGCCAGTGACTGTTACAATGCGGCAGCCCTATTGTCAACCCTTTTATGTATATGATGTATTATTTTCCCCTTTTATTCATCTTTATAGTTGTTGTTTGTTTATGTGCGTGTTTGTGGTTGACTTTGACTTGAAGGCTACACTTGCTGTTCGACTTGTATGTACTTTTACTAAATTTGCCATGGTAATGTTTTGAATATATCCAAAATTAGATGTTCACTTTTGACTCAGTCTATATCGTTATCGCTATGGCTAATTTATGTGTTTCGTCGTTAATTATCCATGGTAATGATTTTAAAACTCAAAGATAAATTACCTGGTTAGGATCTGAAATCTGCTTCGAGGCGAGAGGGTCACATCCCAATGTATCGTAATATCCATATGATATGATTCCTTCTATACCAGCTAGTGTCGAACAGATGAAGAATCCTGGGGCAACAATAATCAGCACCCTGTGCAAAAGGGAGATATTGTAAATTGGTGGAATATTCAGAACATTTGTTTTATATCATGACACAGTCAGACTTGATTGCGTGTCAAACAAATCAATTTCTCTGAAATATGTCGGCGATGTTTATCACATTTGGCAAATCACTAAATTAAAAATTGAATTGAACTGAAAAAAACATAGAGACCCTTAAATATAAACCCTTAAATAGTATTATTGTATACTTTCACATTGTCCCGTTTAGTTTGCATTGACCTAAGTGTGCAATATTCTACGATATTGCACACATTGATATTGCACCGGAATCCTTTTTATAGTGTCAACAAAAAAAATACGTGTTTTTTTCAACCTTTTATGGCGAAAATTGATAAAATAATTGAAATGGTCACTCACCCACTGTTTTTAACGTTATCGAATGGTAAACAAACTTTAGAAAATCGCTTTATGTTTTTAATGACGTCATCCGACGTCGACGTCGTTTTCGAGCAAAATAGTCATCCTAACAAAATGAAACTGAATGACAAGATAGTAATTCCATCAAAAGCTATAAAAATAACACAAATACAATGAAAAGAAATAGTCATACAATTAACATTGATCGAAAACAATTTGAAAGTATACAATACCAAGGTTATTGAATTTATATGGCTAAGTATTACTTTGAACTCTTTGTTTTGGCGCAGGACGACTCGCAAGCTCGTCGTCCTTTGCCAAAACAACTCGTTCCAAGTAATATTTAGCCATACAAATTCAATAACCTACAGTATTCTACAGTTTTCTATGTTTAAGATATAAATATTATTTCCGAAGGCGTATCCTTCCAATTAAATATATATAAAGAGTGCAATATGTAATAGATAGAGCATACTCTATTTGTTTTGTAGCATGTCCATTTCAGCTCTATTTCAGTTATTCTAACTGTTATTCTCACTGTTATTCTCACAGTTATTCGGACAGGTCTTATTTTCAATTGAACGATTTACACCTGTGTCTGAACAAAGAGAATTGTCTGTGACCATGCTACAAGAGAAAAGAGAGATTAAGTGGGACAGTTTAGGAATGGAATCGGATTGAGTTGTCTTACCGACATTTCCTAAAGATGTGGAATAGGATTTAGGGATATTAGCGACATCTAGTATAGATGTGGAATCGGATGTAGTTATGTTAGTGAAATTTAGTGTAAATTTAGAATCGATTTTGTTTAGTGTTACCTGGTTTAAATCCACATCGTCCTTTTTTGCCACTGACCTTTCCAATGCGTTTGCCCTATTGTCAACCCTTTTTATGTTTGTGATTTCATATATTGCATTTTATTTATCTCTGTCATTGTTGTTCGTCTGTGTGCTTGTTTGTGGTTGACTGTGGTGTTTGAATGCTACATTTCCTGTTCGACTTATATCTACGTTTTGTGTTAAGTGCATCTAGTGAAATATTTTTGTAAATAATTAGCTAATTCCAAAGGTGTATCATACTTTTAAATATATTGAAATGACGCAATATGAGACAGAAGAGATTATCATAAGAGTGTAGGTGTAGAAACGGATTTAGACTTGCTGACGAAATCTAGTAAAGATGTGGAATTGAATTTAGTTGTGTTATACGGGTATGTAACGAATTTAGTGTAGATATGGAATTGGATTTAGTTATGTTAACGGCATCTAGTGAGGGTCCGGAATTGGATTTAGCTATGTCAACGGCATCTAGTGATGGTACGAATTGTGAGTGATCGGCATTGGATTTAGTTATGTTAACGGCATCTAGCGAGGATATGGAATTGGATTTAGTTATGTTAACGGCATCTGTTTGTAAAACATTGATTTTTTGTTTAAATTGTTACATCTTTTGAGAGTTATCCTCCCTTTAAATGAAAACATGAAATGTGCTGATAAAACACATAGCATGATTCAAAGATCGTTTAAAGATATAAAATTCTTAAAATTGGTATGAAATAATAGAAAAAAACATAAAAAATTGACCCATTTATCGCAGATTCTCCGTCTATAAAAATGAAATATGGATAATCTTAAATTACCTCCCTTTAAATTGAATATTGTTTGAAATTCAAGTAACTGTAATTCAGCGTTAACATTAAATATTTCGAAAATTTCTTTTGCAAACGCATTTGTAGTGGTAATGCTAGTAAAACATGATGTCAAATTTATTTTAACTGGCATATTTTAGAATTAGGAACATCGAAAGCTTCACTAATTCGAAGTACTTAATAACATTCTATATACCTAGTTGTATAAGTGTTATAACTTATTTCTAAGAAAACACATTGACTTAAAAGTTTTAAAAATATGTTCATGCAATCAGAGCAGACGATTTACACTCGCTATCTATACAAGCTCAAAACACACAAAACAATGAGAATATTATTGACATATTCTTTGCAATTTCGTTTAGTGTATTTTGACATCTATTTTAATACACATTGAAATCGGAAGACAAAATTAAATCAGGTATGGCATACGGAACTTTAATACAACTCACCCCTCTCAACCCCTCATCTTCAGTTTTTATTGCATTTTTCGCATTTTGTCGATTTTTATTTCTTCGGACATAGACAAATAATTCACGCGCGTCGGTGCGTAAGCCCGACTACGCGCCTGGATTTAGTTATGTTAACGGCATCTAGCGAGGGTACGGAACTGGATTTAGGTATGTTAACGGCATCTAGGGAGGGTACGGAACTTGATTTAGCTATATTAACGGCATCTAACGAGGGTACGGAATTGGATTTAGCTATGTTAACGGCATCTAGCGAGGGCCCGGTTATGTTAACGGCATCTAGAGAGGGTACAGAATTGGATTTAGTTATGTTAACGGCATCTAGCGAGGGTACGGAATTGGATTTAATTAATATGTTAGCGACATCTAGTGCAAATGTGGAATTGGATTTAATTATGTTAAAGGCATCTAGTGAGGGTACGGAATTGGATTTAGTTATGTTAACGGCATCTAGCAAGGATATTCAATTGGATTTAGTTATGTTAACGGCATCTAGTGAGAGTACGGATTTGGATTGAGTTATGTTAACGGCATCTAATGAGGGTACGGAATTGGATTTAGTTATGTTAACGTCATCCAGTAAGGGTCCGGAATTGGATTTAGTTATATTATCGGCATCTAGTGAGAGTACGAAATTGGATTTAGTTATATTAACTGCATCTAGAGGGGGTACGGAATTGGATTTAGTTATGTTAACTGCATCTAGTGAGAGTCCAGACGGCATCTAGTGAGGGTCCGGAATTGGATTTAGTTATGTCAATGGCATCTAGAGAGCGTACGGAATTGGATTTAGTTATGTGAACAGTATCTAGCGAGGGTATGGAATTGGATTGAGTTAGGTTAACGGCATCTAGCGAGCGTCCAAAATTGGATTTAGTTATGTTAGCGACATCTAGTAGGGTACAGAATTGGATTTAGTTATGTTAACGGCATCTATTGAGGGTAAGGAATTGGATTTTGTTATGTTAACGGCATCTAGTGAGGGTACGGAATTGGAGTTAGTTATGTTAACGGCATCTACTGAGGGTACGGAATTGGATTTATTTATGTTAAGGGCATCTTGTGAGGGTCCGGAATGGATTTAGTTATGATATCTGCATCTAGCGGGGCTACCGAATTAGATTTAGTTATGTTAACGGCATCTAGCGAGGATATGGATTTGGATTTAGTTATGTAAACGGCATCTAGCGGGGGTACGGAACTGGATTTAGGTATGTTAACGGCATCTAGCGAGGGTACGGAACTGGATTTAGCTCTGTTAACGGCATCTAACGACGGTACGGAATTGGATTTAGCTATGTTAACTGCTTCTAGCGAGTTTCCGGTTATGTTAACGGCACATAGAGAGGGTTCGGAATTGAATTTAGCTATGTTAACGGCATCTAGCGAGGGTCCGGAATTGGATTTAGTTATGTTAATGGCATCTAGTGGGGATGCGGAAGTCCGGATTTGGATTAAGTTATGTTAATAGCAACTAGCACGGGTACGGAATTTGATTTAATTATGTTAACGACATCTAGTGCAAATGTGGACTTGGATTTTGTTATGTTAACGGCATCTAGTGAGGGTACGGAATTTAATTTAATTATATTAACGGCATCTAGTGAGGGTACGGAATTAAATTGAGTTATGTTAACGGCATCTAGTGATGGTACGGAATCCGAATTAGTTATGTTAACGGCATCCAGTAAGAGTCCGGAATTGGATTTAGTTATATTATCGGCATCTAGTGAGGGTACCGAATTGGATTTAGTTATGTTAACGGCATCTAGTGAGGGTCCGGACGGCATCTAGTGAAGGTCCGGCATTGGATTTAGTTATGTTAATGGCATCTAGCGAGCATACGGAATTGGATTTAGTTATGTTAACGGCATCTAACGAGGGTACGGAATTGGATTTAGCTATGTTAACTGCATCTAGCGAGTGTCCGGTTATGTTAACGGCACATAGAGAGGGTTCGGACTTGGATTTAGCTATGTTAACGGCATCTAGCGAGGGTCCGGAATTGGATTTAGTTATGTTAATGGCATCTAGTGGGGGTGCGGAAGTCCGGAATTGGATTTAGTTATGTTAATAGCAACTAGTGGAGCGCTGTGGTCTAGTGGTATAGCGTTGGACCCATGATCCAAAAGTCGTGGGTTCGATTCCCGTCATTGCCATATGCGTTGTGTCCCTGAGCAAGACACTTTATCTGAATTGCTTAGTACTGGTTCTACCCAGGAAGACATCGAGAGTGAATAAAATAAGTTCATAGAGCTTTCGTTACAATCGATGTAAAATAAATAAGTTTAAACTAAAAAACTAATAGCAACTAGCAAGGGTACGGAATTTGATTTAATTATGTTAACGACATCTAGTGCAAATGTGGACTTGGATTTTGTTATGTTAACGGCATCAAGTGAGGGTACGGAATTGAATTAATTATATTAACGGCATCTAATGAGGGCACGGAATTAAATTTAGTTATGTTAACGGCATCTAGTGATGGTACGGAATTTGAATTAGTTATGTTAACGGCATCCAGTAAGAGTCCGGAATTGGATTTAGTTATATTATCGGCATCTAGTGAGGGTACGGAATTGGATTTAGTTATGTTAACGGCATCTAGTGAGGGTCCGGACGGCATCTAGTGAAGGTCCGGAATTGGATTTAGTTATGTTAATGGCATCTAGCGAGCGTACGGAATTGGATTTAGTTATGTTAACTGCATCTAACAAGGGTATGGAATTGGATTTAATTATGTTAACGGCATCTAGCGAACGTCCGAAATTTTATTTAGTGATGTTAGCGACATCTAGTATAAATGTGGAATTATATTTAGTTATGTTAATGGCATCTAGTGAGGGTCGGAATTGGATTTAGTTATGTTAACGGCATCTAGTGAGGGTACGGAATTGGAGTTTGTTATGTTAACGGCATCTAGTGAGGAGTGTTCGGAAGTGGATTTAGTTATGTTAACGGCATCTCGTGAAGGTCTGGAATGGATTTAGTTATGTTGACTGCATCTAGCGAAGTTACCGAATTAGATTTAGTTATGTTAACGGCATCTCGTGAGGGTCCGGAATGGATTTAGTTATGTTAACGGCATCTAGCGAGGATATGGAATTGGATTTTGTTATTTTAACGGCATCTAGCGAGTGTGCGGTTTTGGATTTAGTTATGTTAACGGCATCTAATGAGGGTCCGGAATGAATTTCGTTATGTTAAAGTAATCTAACGAGGATACGGAATTGGATTTAGTTATGTTCACGGCATCTAGTGAGGGTACGGAATTGGATTTAGTTATGTTAACGGCATATAGTGAGGGTACGGAATTGGATTTAGTTATGTTAACGCTATCTCGTGAGGGTCCGGAATGGATTTAGTTATGTTAATGGCACCTAGCGAGGGTACAGAATTGGATTTAGTTATGTTAACGGCATCTAGCGAGGATATGGAATTGGATATAATTATGTTAACGGCATCTAGCGAGGTTGCGGAATTGGATTTAGTTATGTTAACGGCATCTAGTGAGGGTGCGGGATTGGATTTAGTTGTGCTAACGACATCTAGTGAGGGTGCGATTGCGCTAGCGACATCTAGTGAATCATCTTAACCTTAGTGTATGTGAAAATACATACTCACTTTTTAGCATCTGCTAGTGTAGGTGTGGAGCTGATTCTCTGCACAGACGACTGATTAAAGACCATGCCGAAACCTCGAATTATACTTCCCACAAACAGATTCCAGAACGTGTGACGGATGGTCGGGTCAGGATCAAAGCTGTATGCAAACAAGTTATAATGCTACGACAGATAGCATCAGCAGACAGAAAATTGTGTGGTAATATCACCAGTACAAAAATAAAGATTTATAAATCCGTGAGTTTATTTCTGCTTTGTTTTCTCATTTTGTGTCTATTTGGATGTGTGTGTTCAAAGGCGTTTAAAAATGATGTCCCATTATACACGTTACCACACATGTTTATATTTATAAACAATAAATCTCGTATTTTTATATAATTATATTATGCATTTGGTTAAATCACATATATTTGAATATAAACTTATTAGTATATAAAGTTAAATTTAGTAATTAATGCATTCTGTTGAACCGTATAGGCACCAGAACGCTTGACCGACTGGTCAACTTCATTCAATGACGATGATGTGACTAATCGGTGACTGCTCTAGGTCACCAGCTGTATACAAAACAAGAAGCTTAACAATTTAAACAGCATCTATTGATAGTACACAAATAATTATCTTTCGGAAGGACAGAACACAAACAACAGATGAATCTAGAAGAGTCTGTATTTCTTGAGTCTGTTCATGGAGTTTAAAATTATTAAGCAGTTGTTTTTTAAGTTATTTTACCGGAAAAACTCCTCAGCTGAGATAAAATGAATTTGGTAACATCACACTTGACAGTTAGTTCAATACATTATTATAAACTTACTTGAACAAGTTCAAACGCCCTTTCTCATATGCAATTTCCCATGTTTTGCCTACACCACCGATTTGCATTGTTCCCTAACGAAGACAAGTAACGAGAGATACATTTCATCTGAATCTAAAGATTCGTTGATTTTATGCATTATTTTCACAAAATAAATGTAATAATGTTTGATTATTTTCTTACATGAAATGTCTAAACGACACTTCCGTAGCATCGGTAGGCGTCTACCAGGCCACATATATCACGTTTTTTTTTGTGTATGTAACATTATATTTATCTTTAGTAGGTCTGTTTGACGGTAATAAATAATAATATATGACATGTACGTCTTTGAGATAAATGAATTTATGAACGATACATTTTAATTTATAAACAATGCATTGTATTCGTCTTACTCTATTGGTGTTACTTGTGATACGCAGGCTTCATAACCGCTGCTTCCAACTAAATTCCATTATGTTTATTTCGCTCTTCGGGGCATTTTATTTTATTAGATACTGGGACCATACGCCGTACGACATGGGGAAGCAAATAACTCCATGTCCACCGCCGTATGCATGCCATCTTCGGAATGGTTACAATTGTTTACTATTGATTTTATTAATATTGAGTTCTGCTCAACCCGGGGCTAGAGGGCGTGAGCGGTAGCTAGCATATTTCACTACCGCTCATGAACAGTCTCAATCAAACCGAGACTGCAATATTTCGTATGTGTCGTGCTCGGCCGTTTCCAAAGGACCATTATCATACTCTTTAATTTAGTTCGGTTATGTGTTTTTCATTTTCTTTTTATAAAGTCTTGTCAAAATAAAAGCCAACAGGATTCTACCATCAATTATTCATATTAAGACAAAGGAAACAAAACCTGTCAAGGTAACGTGACATATTCAATAACAACTCGGTAATAAGTTGATTAAAAATAATTTATTTTGATCGAAATGCTCGTGCAAATTCAAAATGAAAATGCCATTTAAAATGTATCGTTCACAAATTATTAAGCATGACAAAATATACTTCTTACCGATAATTCCATAAAGTATTTGAAACATTAATTTATTTGAATGTGCATATTGGCACTTCTAACTACCTTTGTATCAGCACTTTGTTTGTTGAATGTAATAGATAAAGTCTAGTCTCAGCGAGTTGGTGTATTAAATAACCAACGAGCTGAGACAGACTCTGTCGTCTTGGTCTGTCTTGTAGAATGAAATACTAAGTGAACCCGTCCGTACTCTAACTTCCATGTATTGGAAGTTAGAGTATGGTAAACGCCGCCCCTTTGTTTATCCTAAATAAACGAGTTAATGCTATGCATTTATCAGAGGCAATTACACCAACCAAACTACAATATAATGTTATTCAAACTGATGTCAACAACACTGAACTTACTTGTGTCGGTGTACTCGGCCTAGTCAGATGAATTACATCAACACAATTATCATACCTTTATAAGTACGGCGAAAAAGCCTGCAAACATGACCATACATTGGAAGACATCTGTCCAAATGACCGCTTTCAATCCTCCCTGAAAACATGATGGTGAAAGATATGCTTCGTAAGCCTCTGCAGGCTGACTATAATAGATTTAATTTTGTATTACAATTGTATTGTTGTAAACGGGTTGTATTGTTGTAAACGGGTTGTTGTATTGTTGCAAACGGGTTGTATTGTTGTAAACGGGTCGTTTTGTTGTAAACGGGTTGTATTGTTGTAAACTGGTTGTGTTGTTGTAAACGGGTTGTTGTATTGTTGTAAACGGATTGTATTGTTGTAAACGGGTTGTATTGTTGTAAACTGGTGGTTTCGTTGTAAACGGATTGTATTGTTGTAAACGGGTTGTATTGTTGTAAACGGGTTGCACTTTAATACATGACCTTTGTTTTAAAAAAAAGTATAAAGAGGAGATTTACTTCTTTTAGACTGAAAAAAGGTAAACAACAACTGCGTTACATGCACTTATCACTTTTGAATAATGTGATACAAACGGTTATTACAATTTGATTTTCTTTCCAAGTGTTTTAGAACGCAAACTATATATATATACTCACAATAGATGTATAAATGGCGGAAGCAAGGGCCACCGACACAATCGATCCCCATTGTGGAAATCCAGTCACTTAATCGTGAAATATAACAAGAAAATGTTAGAAATAACTCCGGGATTTTAAGTTAAATAGCTAACATTCTAGACGCAGGGTCGGTTTGTTTCCTTACGCCGTTAATTTGTTTCTTTAATTTATTAAGGGAATGTAGAACGTCTCCTTTTGTCAATAACAAATAAAATCTAAAGGTGCATCATTCTAGATTTTAAATCGGCCGGACGATTGTGCATGTTTACTATACTAACAAGCAGTAATAAAATCATTTTCTTGATATTACATTTTAAATAGGCTTTTTATTATATCATTGTATACGATATATGACATAAACATGGTTATTTAATAATAATACCATAAAAGTATAAACGACCTAATGGCAATGCAAAGTTCCGTGATATCAACCAATGGCAATATTTTAAAAGTGATGTTAAGTTCATCCAAAAACCTAATATAAACTCCAGCGGCCTTTTTGCCACTGACCGATACAAGAGCTTACCCCTGCTTTCAAAACGTGTATGCGTCTTGGCGTTTATTTGTCATCGTTATTGTTGTTTGTTTTGAATGCGTGATATTAGTTAACTGCGTATTGTTAATGCTACATTTCCTGGTCAATGAACTCTAAACTCCAAAAGAGTGGTCAATGTTTGCGAATAATTGACCCATGGACCATAGAGCGCGTAGCATAAAACTGAATTTCGGAACTCCTTTCTTCAGAGGACTGCTAAAAGTAGATATATAAGTCGAACAGAAATGTAGCTTTCACGGACCACGGTCAACCACAAACACTCACAGAAACAAACAACAATTACAGCAAGATGTGACATAACAAATATAAATGGGTTGACAATATTGATACCGCCTTGGAATGGTCAAACAACGTTTGCATTCAATTTCCAAATGTATGTTACCGTATGCGTATTTAACAAAGATATTCGTATGGACTGGAAACGTTCAATTATAATTTCAAGAACATACCTCCCTCCAACGCTATTGCTGGTCCAAACAAAACAACGCCCATGTAACCTATCTGAAAGAAATTGAAAGAAAGTATGTTATTCCAATCATGCGCTCATCCTCGTACATATAATTTATGTCGTTTATATGACTGCATAGATTACGTATAGAGAGGCGAAAGTTAGTTTCTCACTGTATAACTAGTCCTGTATTGTTTTGCATTTTGTATTTAATATGTTCGTATTGAACGTGAATAAAGTTGTTGAATAACAAACATACCACAGTTTTGCGTAAACTTTGAAATATTGCCTTGTGTTATGTTGTATTGCATCCACTCACATTTGTAAGACCCTCACAAGGCGAAAATATTGGAATTTAAAATGGACACAATCGGCTTCCATACATTCCAATATAAGTGGTTGCTTTTTTGAGAATGTGATATATATAATTTCTAATTTGATTTATTCATCAGGATTACTCAGAATTTCAATGATTCATTATTTTTTCAAGTTTTTCATAAAATATATTTAGGATCTTACATGAGTTCTCATTCATTATTGAATTTATTAAACGGGTTGGCAATATAATATAATCCGAGGCTTTTGCCGAGCATTATATCATTTTGCTAACGACATACACACATCTTACTTAATCATACAATACTTACACAACTAAGCATTCCAAGTATCGTGCCTAATATTCTTACCGCATGTGACTCAAACCGCATTTCCAGATACTGAAAATGAATGCAGAGATGTATATGAAAGTAGTTTTTTGTACCATATTCTAAACTTTAACAGTTTATATGTAACAAAGAGTTAAGCTCTTGCATCAGTCGAAATGCTTATGTGATAAAACGTGTTAGCTAATTATCATAGTTTAAAACATGTAAACATTCTCTATATATACATATATGTGTTTGTTTATTAACTTCAATCTCATAATTATCATGTGCGTAAACCTGTGTTATCATTTATTCTTAGAATATATACATTTGTATTGATTATTTTAACTATATTATTCATTAGAATCCTATGTTTGACGTAAGACAACGGACATCAGTAGCCTAAAACGTATCTACTATAGGATTACAGTAACTTTTTATTTATGTGTGTAATCAAGCACAGACGTTAGTTTAAGTAGCTATCCCACCAACAACAGTCAAATGTTACAACATATGTACACCGTTTGTAAACCTACTGAAAACGAGGTATATATATAACTTACATGTTTCGAGAATCCAAACGCTATAGACAAAATATAAACGGCTTTAACCAGCCAGGCCAGCCCCCAAAACTGGAGTGTCGAATTAGGAGATACCAATTCATTTTACGCAAATGAAATCGTGAGGATTTTAAAAAAAACAGTGACAAATCTATACTTTTAATCGGCACACCTTGATGGAGTTTTGGTAAACAATTTTGTAGTGCAATTTTTGCCGTTTATTGGCGGATTAGTTTCTTAAAGTGTCTTACAGGATTCGGAAAATTACATATGCACATACTCCATAAACATACATTTAAATCAACATCATTCCAAATTTTTAATTTAAAACGACAATTAGAGATTAAGAATCCTAGTTAAAATAAGAAACTAAATAGTATGGCTTTCGAACGGAAACGTAGTTCCTCTAAGAATAATGCATGCAGTGGTAATTTTTTTTCTTTATACGACGTCACGTCCAATGAAATAGCTTCTTTAAATGCATATATCCTAATAAGTTATCTGCTAATAAAGTTTTATAGCGAGGTTGTTGACACTTAAAATCTATTTGAAGATGAATGGCCACCCTTTTTGTAGTATTATCAATTAACATATTTAACTCTTAAACATCATATGAACATTTCTTGATTGTCCCGGAGAGAAACATATATTTAAATCCGCTACTAATTTGTATGTAAAAATAAGTATTATTTGCATGACGTAGATACTACTTTTATCACTGCCTGAATGCACGGGGAAATGAGATAAATCTGAATTGTATAGCTGCACAACTATTGCCAGATAATTATCTGTGGATTAATTTACCTGTTCAACGTTTTCTACGTCATAAAATGTTATTCTCCCTTATCAGATATTGCAATGTGTGAATTGTAAATATCTACTGTTGTGCATTGATTTCGATTAACATGTTCATGAAACAAAACATGGCGGAGAACTTTAAGCTAACCAGTGAGCCATATTGCCTACTGACAATTTCTATAGGACCCTTTTTCTCATTTTATTTTAATTGAGGTGTGCAAGAATAGAACATACTACATGTATATGTTGTTTTACAGAGTTATAATCAAGAGTAATTATTTTAAATTACCTCATAGGCGCTGGTAATTCTAAGCGGGTGAACGAGTGGCATGACAACAATGATGGATACAATATTGGCAATAAGGAACCCGACATTACCCATCAGCTTTTGCAGTCCATACACATATACCTGTAAACATATTTGTTATATATAATATAAGCCATTAGTGTTCATAAAGTACATAAATTAAATCTAGAGCCGTGTTACAACAGGGCATTGATCTTTTTCTTCAACATTTACATTAATAATTGAGAACATAAAACAAAAACCTCCTCCAACATATTACCAACTAGCAATGGCCAATACTGACACATGTATCTGCTGATTTAAATCATGAACAATCTTATTGTCAAATTATTAAACATTTTAAAGGAGAATGATTCACTCAAATGCATGTAAACATGAAAAGATAATGCAGTGTATTTTATCATTATATATCACGCACAATGTTTTACAAACATGCAAAAGTAACACAACAAATTAAGTGATATATATGTATCATTGTACCCCCCGCTTTCACAAAGTGAAGTAGGAATCACGTTGTCGGTAACGTCGCGTCGCGTCACGTAACATTTTTTTTCCGTATCGCCCGTCCCCTCCCGTAACACATTTTCATTACTTGCATTCTTCAAACAGTTTTGATGGGTTGTTTCCAAACTGTATATACACATAATAACTGATGACCTTATGTCCCTCTACATCACGCATTGTTGGTTGCCTAATTCATTGTAGAATTCATTGGTATTTTTTGAATTAAATTTTAATTGACGGTATTCATCACCTTCAGTGATAGTTCTAGTTGTTTATGATATGAGTTGTTTCCGATATTGCTTACCTCTGCCGGAACCCCGAGCATCATAATTGACGATTCAAAGGACACCATTAGCGATATCGCCACCGGTATAATTGCCATTTTACGGTTTCCAACAAAAAACTCTGAAGTTGTTCGCTGTCTTCCGCCAGAAAATGCATAGAAAATGCCGATTCCTAACGAAATGGTTATTGTCACACCGAAAATGGCATAATCGGCTGCATGGAATGCGTGGTCGGGATTGACCATCTTGAAGCTGTGGAATTGAAATAAACTTTTCAAAAACACATAAACATAAACATTTATTACTAATTCATTCATTATTTTGTTTCCACCCTTACATGAAAATAGATCTCTCTGGTTCAGTTACATGTCTTTATGTTTGACACCAGTACATGTCTACCCTCAAAAGTAAAAGAGAAGCTTCGCTGTCGTCGTGTTTCAAACAAACCAAACTTGTTACTCTGGCTTCTGCCAAGTCATTGAGTACCTTAATTGTGGCTTTCTAGGCTATTGTTTTTTTGTGTCATATTTACACGAGCATGTTTGTGTTTTACTTATATTGCCTATTGATGCTACCTTGTTGGTTAGATATTAGATCATGGCGGGGATTTATTTATTTACTCTGTCCTGTTTTAATGGGATGACAGTAGGGTAAGTGTGAGGTCTGGTGCGCCCTAAAACCGGTTTAAACCCCCAGTGGCCTACTTTGTCACTGATCGTTCCAAGGCGGCAGCCCTATTGTCAACCCGTTTGTATTTGTGATGTCGTTTGCTTCTATTATAACTTTTGCCTTCTTTTTTTTCTGTTTGCATGTTTGTTTCAGTGTTTTGTGGTTGACAGTCCTCCTTGCATGCTACTTTCCCTGTCCGATCTTTTTATATTTGTTTGTTTATTTAAAGACATGCACAGTACTACTACACCTCCCCATCACAGTCTGGAAGCTCTTACTAACGTCTTAAATTCAACAATGAAATTGATGCAAATTAGAACGCATTATTACTAGAAGCACCGTAAGCAGCATAGTAGATCTTTGTAGATTATACGAATCGTCCTTGGATATTTGGTGAATAACGGGGACTAAATTGTTCTATCTTGAACATAGAAAATAGGCTACGTATCGTCCTTGGGTATTTGGCGAATAACGGGAATTAAATTGTCCTAACCTGAACGTAGAAAGTGGACTACGTATCGTCCTTGATGATTTGGCGAATAACGCCAATTAAAGTGTCCAACCTTGAACACAGAAAATGGACTACGTATCGTCGTTGAGTTTTTGGTGAATAACGCCAATTAAAGTGTCCTAACTTGAACTCAGAATACGGACTACGTATCGTCCTTGGGTATTTGGCGAATAACGCCAATTAAAGTGTCCTACCTTGAACACGGAAAATGGACTACGTATCATACGTCCGTGGGTCTTTGGTGAATAACGGGAAATAATTGTTTCTGCCTTGAACATAGAAAATGGGCATATTTCCTCAACAATGGCTTTAACAAAACCCTACCGAATATGCACATCTTCACATCTTGTTACTTTTTACAAACTTTCATGTTAACCTGATGCAACTGTAGGAGGATCTATGTATACAAGCAATGCAATGCAATGCATATAAAATACAAATCAAAGAGCATAACTCGACCGCAACGAGACAAACGGATGCGTAACTCCACCTCATGTGCTTTACTTTCAACGAACTATCATCGAAACTGTTGAAGTAATATGGCAGAAAAATGATACAAAAGTAGGGTGTTACTTCTGTAAATATAATCCGATCAGAATGCCGACACAATATGTGTTCTTCCTGTCATTTGCTAGCTCGCTGTAAGGAACGTTTTCCGGAAAAGTTAATTTAACAGCAAAAGGTTAACGATTTGTAATGAAACAATACTTTTATATATTGCTTTGGTGAGTAAACAAAGATTAAAATAGTTAGTTCATAGCTAACATAAACATAAACATGTCCCGTGTGTCACGCTATAATGTAAGCTTTGTCATATTAGGACGTAGTATCTGTCGCGCATCCACGCGTAGAAAATTGCTTTGAGGTATCTCGCATCAAACCAAGCGGTTCAAAACTTGTTTTACAAAATATGAAAGCCATTGATAGTACGCAATATGCTATACTTAGACTTCAGACACAAGTGATAACACAAATATTGCTCTCTCATAAAAGTTATTTATAGTATGCATTATGCTATAGTCAAACCTCAAATACAAAGGTGTTGACGCGAATATGCCTCTCTTGTCAGCAACGTGCTAAATACAGAAGGGCTTACAATAACTGGAACAAACCTTAAACAAACTAAATTCCGCTGCCGTCTTAAAATATTCGTAACCATAGTCATCGATGTATAAATTAGTGTGTATGATTATTATCTTTACATATCCTTGTTTGACTATGCTATCATATATGTTGTATAGTTATTTGTTCCCACTAAGGATATTTATAAATAACTGCTGAAAAGGAGTCCGTTAGAAACAATAAACAAAAACACTTACTTGTTAGTTACTTACAGATAGGAATTACTCGTCATGTCATGTATGCTCTTTCATTTGTATTTGCATATACATTGACAATAACGAGGGGTGATCCAAAATTACGTAGACTTTTGCTATAAAATCTTCGTTTTTAAATAGTTCAGAATAAAATGTACACACCCTATTATAAAGCAATGTATCCTTTGTAGGACCGTTGATATCAGTTTATAATCAAAAGTATATATAAAGACACATTATACGTTGTCATAGTAATCCATAACCCGTGAACATCTGTGCCATATCGTTTGCTACCATAATGAGGTCAGTACTGATTACACGTTAAATGTTGATGCCATATTCGTCACCGTACATCAACTCCCTCGTTTATGTTGGTGTTTTCCCTTATTTCACACAAAACTTAACATGAAACTTCATGATAGCGCGGTTTTCAGTCAATTCAAAACAAGCTTTATCTTGACTGCCTCGCTCTCACGTTAATGTGTGACGACGTATGCAACACCTTTATATAATTGTTATTATAAATTTATATCAACCATCTCATAGAAGATATATATTGTGTGCAAATTGTATTGTTAAGTATTTAATAATAGCGATTTTATAGCAAAGATATATACGTACTTTTAGATCATCTCTCGTATTTAACCAAAGGTCAGGAAATGCTATCATATTAAATAATATTATATACTATTCAGAATTTGCTAAGGTTCACTTTTTTTTCTGTCTAACTTTTTTACTGAAATAAAGAGCATTATTTCTATCATTCTATGTTACATGAAATTATTTTTTAGGGCAGTGTATAGTCATGTGATCTCATGACTTGATTCAAATTGGAGGATTGTTGAAGTATCAATAAAATTAATATCGTTATTGTGAATTAATTTCTAATAAAATTATATGGAAGAAAAAAAGTGATCCTTAGCAAATTTTGAGTAGTTTATTTTAAATGCAGTAGTATTTTCAAGGTATTTCAATATTTACTAAAAATGTCAAAAAACATTATCTAATAAAGTATAAAAGGAGAAATTTGGAAATCGTCGAACACGTTATATGCTAAACAGATATTGTAGTCTCGGTTTGATAGCGACTGTTCAAGAACGGTAGTGAAAAGTACTTGCTACCGTTCATGCCCTCTAGCCCTGGGTTGAGCAGAACTCAATATTAATAATGTCAATAGTACAGAAATTTAAGCAATCCCGAAGATGGTATGATGCATATAAAGGTGAACATGAAGCCTTATATTGTCCGAATATAGCATATTTATGCTACATCCTTCTGTCTAATGTCGTAATGCTGAACATTGTAACCGTGTAGAATGTGTCTTTTGTTCAAACAGGAGTCTGGAACTGGTCTCAAATTAAAGAGACAGATATCCTGTGCGCAATACAAGATTATATAAAATGAAGAAAGAGATTTTGCGATTTTACCGTGTGTCATTAATGATTATGTGTGATTTGAGTAATTTCCACTTCTTAGGTCTTTGAGCATATAGAGGTGTAGTATTTTTCTCATGAAAGCATGACATAAAAAACAAATAGTTGCAGTTATTCGTAGCATATATTTTCATCTCAGACAATCGACATCATTTTCAACCAAGATAGCCGGACGTATCGTTAACCGTATCCATAACTTGCTGGACTGCAGACATATATTAAAACAGTTGCAATTACTTAGAGCAACAGCGACACGACACTACACACTAAATCGAAATGACAGCACCCAGCACTACAGATACAACGCAGAATTACAAGAAGCACTGTCCAGACTATATTGTGCCCATCCCTTTAAGACGTCTTATCGGGTCATCGGACGTTTAACCTTAGAACGACGTTTTACCTATTGTATTAGTTTGATTAGATACTGTATTAATTTGATTAGTTTTGTATTCAATGTATCAGATATAGGTTTCTTGGTGCATGCTTAGTATCATTTACATAGCACAGGCATGCCTGCTTAAGAAGTTATGACTGCCATAGCACAAGCATGCCTGCTAAATGAATGATGGCTGCTGATGGCGAAAGTTCACTGGCGTTTACTGGGATGCATCATCCAGATTAAAGCTGTCAACCCTTTTGTGTTTGTGATGTTGCTTGCATTTTTTATTACTTTTGCCTTCTCGTTTGTCTGTTTGCGTGTTTGTTTTTGTGTTTTGTGGTTGACTGTCGTCCTTGAATGCTGCTTTCCCTGTCCGATATTTTTATCTGTCTTTAGCAATGGCCTACATGCTAACTCATTTATATTCATAAGATTAAAGCACCTATAAAAAGGGCCGCACGCATGCATTGAGTCAGTTTTTAGGTATGATTCTGGATGTTATTTAGGACTTAGATTGGATTTTATTATTCTTCATTTTCATCGTTAAAATTGTGTTTTAAACTATCATTGCTTTTACAGAAATAGTGTTATAGACGTAGAAAATAAAAGTTTGTAACCAAACAGTGCATTTATGTGTGCTTTAAACTTCGAAATCTGAGGACTTAACTATATATATATATAATTATCATAGTTCTTACAACACTGCTGACAGAGCGGTGAGATTCAGAACGAAATATTGTTTACAACACTGGTGGCAGCGGCGGCATCTCTTACGGACATTTGTTTATAACAGTATATAATTGGCGCCTTATTACTGTCTTATATTTTCCAAGGAGCCTGAGGAAGCATAAGAGTTTTAAAAGGAATACCAGCGAGGTTCGATTTTCAGAAAATTCAACTGAAAATTGTCGTTTTGCATAGATATTATTTTGTTGCACTGCATGAGTGTTTTCTTTTCTATATATGACCGCACACACTTGTAAATTTGTTTGTTCTTATTCATGAAAGCAATAGTCTAAATGATCCAGCCGCATGTCTCGCTCTTTTGAGCTATTTAGTAATACAGAATATGAGCTTATGTATTGCTCAGGTTAACCGAGACTGACCTACGTAATAGGCATGTACAATATTTAAGTGCGCGGAGACATGTACCGCGGTGCCGAGATACCGTGTACCGCGGTGGGTAATCCCGTTAGAGTACGTGTTTTGCAGAAGAAAATTGTGCTCAACATACCTGGTTGGCTTGATTTGGATTAGAATACAAAATAGAAAAGCCTATCTGAAATACGGTAATCTTAATAACATATTAAAGGGATATAAATATAATAAGAAGTTGTTCTCTGGAAACTCAAGATACTTCTCAAGTTTCTGGTTGAGTATGAAAAGATATACAGCAATAACTCCGTTTACTGTTCCATTAAAGAAACTGACCGTCAAATGACGGCAAAATTATTCTACAAACAGTTTGTCAAAACTCTTTTCAGGTGTTCAGGTCATATTATAATGTACATTTGCCAATTAAAAGCTAGATTATTGACATGCACGAGAAACCACATTGTGTGTTCAATGCCAGCACTATTTATTGAATGAACTATTTCCATAGCGTCTATGAAGGATATCATACGTATTCCTGAAACAAGAAGCATTTTGCAACCAAGAAGGAAAGAAACGCTTTTAGTTCGATGGTGGTAGCTAGAAATGTTTTAGCAATTTGCAATATAATTCTGTTATTTAGGACAATCGCTGTTGGAATGTATTTCCCTTTGATGTGTCTAGTATCAAATACTTAGCCTAGTCTTTAGAGTGATATACATCATTGGAAATAAGTACGTTCACTCTACTGTGACGTGAATATCTTCACGGCTTCAGTCTGCTTGCATATTGAAATGTAGTTCAGAATTTCGTTGTTGTCCTACCATATACCCTCGTAGATCACAACCAGATTGACTGTCTTTGATATATAGTACTTAAGTGTACATTCAAATAGATATAAAGGACTTTCGGAAAATCGTTTGTTCAGCGGAAATATATTTCGTCATGACATAGCGGACCAATTTCGAACGTGAAATGGTTCGAAGATATAGATAGAACATTAACCGTTTCCTATGATAAGCGCAATAATCAGAAATTATAAATTACAACAAAATATAAATAGCTGTCACGCAGACCATCTCGACGATAACCACATATGACGCCGGAGTTGCAATACATTACGATTTTCTTAAAATGCATAACCCTAGCGCATAAACATACATAATTATTAAATATTTCACTTTATCTGATGAAACTTGTATTATTCCTTCTATACCTTTCAATGTCTTCACGTTCTACAATTCGTCAAGTCATAGCTTTTTATTGTTTTAAACAAATTCAACCTCAAGACCTGATGTATCTTCTTTAAAATATTCATGATCATCTTTGTGGTTTACTTATATTGCATATTAATGTCACAAGTTGGTTAGAGGATGGTGTAGTCTGGCTTGGATGTCCCTATTTACACTGTCCCGTTTAATTGAGAATAAGAGTGAAGTTCGTTGACTCTAAAAGCTATTGTTAACCACAAGCAGCATTTTTTGTTTTTACTGAACGCTCGAAGGCGGTAACCTGGGGTTTACAAATTTACAATTTTCCTCTTATCATTACATAACCAATGAAAAGAACATTTAAAGAATTGCACAGGCGGAACTAAAGAAATCCTCCCGAAAAAACGTTTCCGACACTGTCAACTTCGAAGCAATCTCGCGGCGAATAGTGTAATGGATATTAGAACCACCCGGCACAGCGATGATCAGTGTATATATATATATTATTTAACTGCTCGGCTCGATTTATATGTAGATCCTTCACGAGATGGTATGCGTGTTCTGAGTGTATGAGAAAGCAAACCACGTTAACCATCGAGTGACGAATTTTCTTACGCTAGAACACAGTAATATGATATATTAATTACACCAGACGTGAGGCCCTCCCAGGCGCGGTCCATTTCCATTGTTCCCTGAAAATATGACCGAATGTTCCATTGTTCCCCAAAAATATGTTGCTTTGTTCCTCACAAATATTTTTCCAATGCTCCCTTGTTCTCCAACAATAAATGGCCATGTTCCCTTGTTCCCTAAAACTACTGGGAGACTTTCAGACGTGTATGATTTCCACCGAAACGTTTTATTTTATTGATTGTTCTTGGCAAATGACCTCAGCGTCACGAACTCTTTATTTATCATAACTCACCGTTAGATCTTAACTTGTTTCAGTCGTGATATCCTAGTAAACGTGATTAAATTTAAATCACGGTAGTTTGAGTGTATACTTAAGCACGCGCCAACAATTTCTTCTTTGTTTAAACCAGGCCAATGACAGCGTATAATTCAGTACATATTAGAACTGTACACGAGTCGGTTCTGTTTTGAGATATTTTCATAATCTTCGATATGTACCGGTCGAAAAATCTCGAGCGCACCCTGATATGTAGTCATTAAGAAAATATACATCTAAAATACTTCAGATGGGTTTTTTGAAAACATATTTGATGTAAACACATACCATTTAAAAGGTAACAACGACAATACGCTAAAGATAATAAAAAGGAAGGAAACAACGCGCAGTTAATTGCAGTGTTTACGACTTTGAAATAAGACAATCAACGGTGTATTAGTAAAGATTTTGTTGTGTTTGTTGCTGTTATTCTAAAGTTGTATGTTTACGTTATGTATATTTTGTTTATCATTATAGTTAGTAGCGTTCCTTTTTTATTATTTTAAAATGTTAGATATTCAAATGGGGATACTGTCTTGCATTTATGTCTTGCATTTATGACAGCTCAATTTACTTACAGATATATAAACAATTATATATAAAAAATTAGCGCAGTATTTTTAAAATTGCAAATTATTGTCAATAAAAAAGGTTTGATCATAAAATGGCATCTAGATCGCCTATAGTTTCTTCAAATGTGTCTAAAAGAAATGTTGGAATGCGTTTGTGTGTGTGGTGTTTTACGTCATTTTCAACATACGTAAATTTGTATACGACGATCGAATTTTTTTTCCCAATAATTGGAAGAATGAACCCTTTACTCTTGCTTTATCTTTGACAGAACAAATACCGTATACAATAAAGTGTGCATGTAATATAGTGTTAAATACATATACAGGCTACACTTTTGAGCTTTTGTACGGTATATCGGTTATAAACAAATATAAAATTTAACAGATTACGTCAAGCGATTGCTGAGGAATTAAATTAAACCGTAATGATAGCTTCTAAACATACTAAATGGCATGCATATAATTAAGAGCCTAAAATGATCCCTTTTTGACAAGCAAATTCGTTTTGCATAGTAATATGTGCTATCTTAGGTTACGCACCATGTCTAATTTGAGCATTTAACGCTGTAATGTAGGTGGAGAATTTAAGGTTTAATCACCCTTAGGATCATCGTCGAATACCCCCGTGTGATTTGTTCCTGTTACTCTCCACCATCACCCGTGGGACATTACGCCTGATTTCGGTCGTAATCAGTGTAGAGCAATGCAAGTTTTCATCGTAATTGGGATATCCAATGGGATCGCTCGTTTTATACAGTGTTCGGCTAACACTCAAAATGGTGTCTGAGTATGAAATCGCTTGTCACCGGTTCGGAATATCGAATTTCCAACAATTTCAAAGCGATGCGTTAAGGCAGTTGTTGTGGAATCGTGACGTTTTCTTGTCAATAAGAACTGTTGGAGGAAACAGTTTGGTTTACCAAGCTTTCCATTTGTTCTGACGATATCTTCATCAAGGTGAACCTTGTCAAGTGTTGATCATCACGCCACTTCTTTCAATAATGAAAGATCAATGCGACTATTTAGATATGTTTAACATGTGATAAGAATTAAATAAAATATACAAGTCACAGGTTGATTATAATATGCAGCCAAAGCGAGAGATCTACCAACTAAGCTATCCGGACCACTTACACACTTTCATACCCATAAGTATCTGTTTCTGTACAGTGACCGTACACAACTTGTAAGCTCAGTATATTCTGTTGTAGGGGTAAACAGAACTATGATATGGCTACTTTTGACCACAGGTAGCCGGAATATGGCCGGGTTACACACTACACACCTGATACTACCCCCATTCCCTCTGCAACCCCACCTGAGAAAAATGGAATGCTTAGGAAGGCCAAAACAAACATACATCTGTAAAACACCATATGACATTGTTTACAATTTCTGAAAGAAAAAAAAAGTGTTACATGCACAGTGGGGTAGTGTATAACCCGGCGCCACACGCTAGTTACCTGTGCTTTTACGGACTGTAAATTTGCTCTGAGTCTTTGCATTGTTATACAAATTTTGAAACGCCATCAATGAAAGATTACTTGTATTTGCTGTTTTAGGTTCTCTGGGATTTATGACCACCTACATTGGCAGAAATTCAGATGAAGAGCCGCCATTCTTAAGGGTGAACCTGAATTTTCATATTCGTTGCCAGAAAATATTGTTGGTAACACCGAGTGGATGGACATGGTTGGAAGAAGCTGCTCAATCAAGTAGATGAGGCCCATACAGTTTTACATTGGTAAGAAAAAGTAAAGTGTTCATACATAGTCTTGATGGACATGAACATTGGCAAGCATTTGGTTGATCATTTTCGGAACTTCATTCACCTATGGGCCTATCGCCGTCCGGTCACCTAGAAGAATTCTTCCAAAACAAGTGGCCAAATTGAGTCCATTCGAAAAGGCTTTTATCGAACCAACTAATAAATAACGGTTTAAGTTGTGAAAAAAACATCGTTGAAAATCCGGATGAATCATGCTCTTTCGATAGTTAATTATGACAGAAAACACGCAGTAGTTTAAGTTAAAATATTCATTGACAAATTTAAATAAATTTTAACACCATTCATATTTAACATTGACAGACAGACTACCGGATTTGAAGTAACCATTGTGTGTACAGTTTCCATATGGGCCACTTGTTTCGAAAAACTTTATAATCGTTCTAAAACATCAAATGTATTAATTAGGATAAATTAAATGCATAGTACGACTAACTGAGGTTCATAAATAAAAATTGATTAAGTAAATTACATATTTTGAGATTTATATATAACAAATTGGTTTTGCTCGCAAATATTTGCACCACCCTCCCTTGGGGCCTATTTTATGACAGATTGTCATTCTTTATTAATACGATTGACTAATACTTAGGCCTTAGTCCTGGTAATTGTGACTTTTAGAGGGACAGTATGATACCTCTCTGAAAAGGACCTCTCAGCAAGTCAAAAATATTCCTTTTATTATTTTCAGGGAAGAATCGGATACAGAGATCCCCTTTTCGAGCCTGGTATGGACGGCTTGGAGAGATCGGTTCTCTTATAGCTTGCCCAGTATTGCTGATAACAGCCACAGCAAACAGAGCCGCACGAAAAAATCTGCACAAAAACATCTGCATGAATGAATGCTTCGAGATAATACAGAATCCTGATCGGGACAACATCAAACCGTTTGTACATAAATATAAAAGTACTGTGCCTCTGTCTGAAATATTTCACTTCCTTATTATTATGTTGAAGGACAAAAAAGAGAATTGTGAAAGGTTTATAATATTTTGTCCTTCTATTAAGCTCAGCAGTCAGTTATTTACCGTGTTCAGACTTGAAGTGAGCTCAAACATTCAATACATTCAAATGTATCATTATATCACAACAGATCTTGTGAAAGAGGAAGAGAAAACAGACATGAACAATAAAGATAGTAAAATACGTATACTTGTTGCAACAAGTGCAGCCGGGATGGTTGTAAATTTCACTGGTGTTAATAATGTTATAAATTTTGGACATCCGCAAAAACATGGAGAGTTTTGTACAACAATTAGGGCGGGCTGGAAGAGATGGTTCACAGTCAATGGGACTTTTGTTATTCAATGGTAAACCATGTAAAAATGTAGATCAGGACATCAAGGCTATATTTGTAACAAAACGGAATGTCGACGTCAGACTATACTGGGTACATACAATGCAAAACCTTCAAAAACTTTGGTGAAACATTTATTCTGTGATATTTGTGCAGTAAACTGTGTTCATGTGGAAATGAACAGTGTTCACAGTTTCAGCATCCACTTTTTGATGTACATGGAGACCATGCTTCTTCTTCTTCTTCAGTTGACAATTTATCAGACAGTGATTTCTCCAATCTTCCGAGTTTTCATTGCTGTTAACAACCTGTTAATGTTTGGTAAATATTTATGAAAAATGAAGGCCCTATCGTCTAAACGAGGCAACCAAAACTACAAGCTTTAGGGTCTCCAAAGCACCAATTTTATTTACATAATCTACATATAAATGCTTGCAAGTATTTTTTGGTTTCTGATCCAATTATGTAGTTCATCAGCATCAATACATTGCAAAAGATACTTGAAAGAGCTAAAGCATTTTTAATTCTAAGTCTTTCACAAAGCCTTTCTTTTTGAGACACTGTACCATACAAAATACATCTTTACGTTTGTCAACTTCAGGCCTGTTCCTTTTAGACCTCGATGTCCTTGTTGTACGAATCAACTGTTCTAATATACTATCAAAAACCTGGGTTGTCATACAAATCCTTTTGGCTGATTCATATGATTTTTGTGCTACATGATTGTTTAACTCCCTTTTAATATTATTAACCTGAATCTCATCACAGTTGTCATTTGGAATGTTGTTAGCTATTCCACCTTTCAAGTTAACACTGATGTTCCATTTGTACTCAAAGCTTTCTTTACAGCCAAGAACTGACAGAACATATGCAATCATTCTCCATCTTGTACTTTGTATGTTTCAAGGCATACTCATACAGCCATTCATAATAAGCATTTCTGACTGTCCTATCGTCATCTCCCATTCTGCAGGAATTACAAATGTCCCTAAATAGCAATGCCATGAAAAGGAAGTGTTTGACGGCATTGCTGTTTTCAACCTATGTACACACTTTGTGAAATATGCAATGGCGTTTTTGAGAGGTGTTTTTTTTCATCATGCCAGTGATGTGTATGTACCATTACACAGAGGACATAAATAACTTTCATCAACTTCCATAGCTTCAAGCTCTTGATCATCAGCATTAACAGATTTCAGGTCCTCGCGCAGTTATTCAACACTTTCCAGATCACACAATTGTAAACTGTCCAGAACTTTCTTTGGCATTCTGTTTAACCACTCTTCCTTTTGACCACTGTCCATCAAAGAAAATACGGGAGGATTTCTACGGGTGTATGTCCATATCCATGATGTCCAGAAACGCAGCAACAATATACTGTTACATCATCAACAAATTGCTGGTGTGGTCTGAAAATGATATTATTTGGTATGAATAATTTTATATGCAACGGATTATGATAAATCACTGCTATTTTCAAACACTTTTTAAAAATGCCAGAAATAGGTGATTCACTTTATATTATAACATATATAACAAAAAATTGTAATCAATTTCAATAATACTAGCGTATACCACATGCAGAATCTAACAAGCAATTCATTGAATTGATATCCCTCGCCGAACGACGTATTATCCTCGAGTGGAAGGAGTGTGTTAGGATTTTTTTTAAACTAATACAACAGGAATTCCAAGGAAGTCGATGTGTCCCCTCTAACGCCTTTTTTTTAAATCAATGGCTCATAACTGGCCCAAAGTGGCTAGTTATCAAACTTGAACGAGACAGTATGTCCATAAATAATGTCACCATGTTTCATAACGGTTGGATGATACTAACCCTAACCCTAACTACACAAGTCTGGACAAATCCAACAAGGCGTTTAGTAGGAGTAGCGCCGACAAGCAATTTAAAGTAAAAATGTCAGTGGGCCGTAACTCCGTCAAATAATCGGCGAACCAGAAAAAAACGCAAATTGCAAAACTAGACATCATACCAATGCTTCCTGCTAAGTTTCGTCAAATCCAACACGGCGTTTAAATAAAAAGTTTAAAAAAAAAAAATAGGTAATTAAAAAAAAATAAAAAAAATAGAAAAAAAGATTACAAAAAAATAAAAATTACAAAAAAAGAGAAAAAAAAGTTCAAAAAACAAAACAAAACATAATTAAAAAAAAAATTAAACAAAAAAAAAAAAGTAAGTTGGGTTAAGATTGCCCAAGAAAGGAAACTCCGGTGTAAATGATCTGACTGTTTTTCAAACTCGTCCAAAATTTCATAGCTATTAACAATCTTTGCAAGTTTGGTAAATATCAAATAATAAATGAAGGTGCTAACGCCATTTTTTTAAATCAAAGGGTCATAACTGGCGCAAAGTGGCTATCAAACTTGATCGAGACATTATGTCCATAAACAATGCCACAATGTTTCATAACGGTTGGATGATACTACCCCTAACCCTAACTACACAAGTCTGGACAAGCCTAATTTCAGCATGTCTTAACAATCCAAGGGCCTTAACTCCGGTGTTTTCAGTATTATTCAACAATCCAAGGGCCAACTTATCCAAGACTTCATTGATATACAGCGACTTGCACAACTAGACATCATGCCGATGCTTTCTGTCAAGTTCCGTCGAAATCTAACAAGGCGTCTAGGAGGAGTAGCGCCGACAAGAAATTTAAAGTAAAAATGTCAAGGGGCCGTAACTCCGTCAAATAATCGGCGAACCAGAAAAAACGCAATATGCAAAACTAAACATCATAACAATGCTTTTTGCTAAGTTTCGTCAAATCCAACACGGTGTTTAAAAAAAAATAAGAAGCAATTGAAAAATAAAATAAGAAAAAATGAGAAAAGAAAAAAAAAATACAAAAAATAGAGAAAAAAAGAGTTCAAAACAGAAAATAATTAAAAAAATAATTAAACAACAACAAAAAAAAAGTAAAGTGGGTTAAGATTGCTCCAGAAATGAGCTTTCATTGATATCAACAATCTGGCAAAGTTTGAAAAATATCGGATGAAAAATGAAGGCCCTATCGTTTTAAGGAGGCCAAATTATAGCATATTTCAGAGAATCAAGGGCCATAACTCCGGTGTGAATTGTCTGATCTGGCTGTTTTTCAAACTCGTCCAAGATTTCATAGCTATTAACAATCTTTGCAAGTTTGGTAAAGATCAAATAATAAATGAAGGTGCTAGAGGTAAAAACATTGGATTTTTCAGCAAAACAAGGGCCATAACACAGATCCGATCTAGCCGGTTTTCGAACTCCTCCGAGCTCTCATTGATATAAAGACTTTGGCCAAATTTAGTTAAGATCGCATGAAAACGGAAGGGCCTAGAGTGTTCACAAGGCAAAAGCTAACGGACGTCGGACAACACGTCATCCCATTAGCTCTGCTGGCCAAAGGCCAGTAGAGCTAAAAACAATTGTTTATCAATTAAAGGTCAATAATTCTGGCGTTGCTAGGACGATTCCGAATAAATCATAAAAACCATCATTTACCTAAACTTTTGGATAACTTCTGTAGGCCCACTCTCTACGGTGGATCAAATTGCGCAACTGGTACAAGAAACCACTGTCCATTGAACCCGCGAATTTCTTGTTTTATCAGACGGTTACTGGTTTAAAAGACCAGTTACTGGTTTAAGAGACCGTCCTTTTTTGGAAGTGTGAAATCGTTCGGATGCGAGTAATTAAATCACTCGTGATTTAATTACTACGCATCCGAACTCCTAACTGTATATTATTCACCGATAAAACACAGGTACGTATTTATTATTTCTTAATTATAACAATAGTATAAAGCAAGTTGGTTTTGCATATTATTTACTGTTGATTATATTACACAACAATATACTACAAACTAAAGTAGAATAAGACTAAAAAATGAAAACTCAAAACATGAATTTAAATATATGCAAGCAGGTTTGAAGTCAATATGATTACAGAATAAAATAAGCGAGATACTAATGTTAACGCTTGACAAACACTTCAAGATTGCCATGTGTCCGTTTAACAATATACAAGCATTTTCCACTTTTCTTATGAACTAGAATTATAATAATTTTGAACTACTTAATCACTACCAGAGCCTGCCCTTAATTTGCTTCCAAACATGAGCAAAACATAAACAAATATTCTTTGATCAGTGTTAAAAAGACATGTGCATTCTTTGTTAAAAAGACATTTGCATTATTTGTTCTGTATGTATTTAAAAATATTTGTAATCATTTGAGATACATTCATAATAATTTATTATCATTAACATAGTAGGTTGGCATGGAGGGGACATGCGAAAATTTATTTTTACCTCGTGGCCACGACTAGGTATCTCGTTCCCATGACTTAATAAGTAGGTATGAGATAATTATCTTGTTATCTTGTTCCCTCGACTTACTAAGTTGTTCCACACAACATTTTATTCTTACATGTCCCCTCTGTGCTTCCGTAATATAGCCTTTATATAAGTTTTACTGATAAAACACTGATAGAGAATATACAAAGAAAACAAAACAAATGAACTCACTTTCAACAAAAACTCAACTCTGAACTGTTTATATTACTAGTAAAAAGTTAAATTCTCTATGCAGCCCTTCTGGTCTATGGATGACAACAAACAAACTGTCAAACTGTGACTGCATAGCTTTCTGGGCTGAAAATGCTCGTTCGTTTGTGAGTACATCGCCTCCAAAAACAACTCTTTCAAGAACTTTATTATTGATACAGGGAGCTTCTAACTCATGAACTTTCTGCAGTATTTCAATCATGCCCTGGGATGAATTTTTACTTGCATCAACAAGGTCACAGTTCAAAATTACTGATTCTTTCTTTGTGAGTTCTGTAAACGGATGTAAAATATATTCTGGGTATGATTCTCTTACTTGTTCTAAGAATACTTCAGAAGTATATGTAAACTGTGAAATACAAAGTTTTCTGCAACAGCATTCATGTGGTCTTGTGATGGCATCCACTGATCTGAGGGTACATCCAATATATACGGTTGATGAACTAATGCCATGTTCAAATCATCATATGTCACCCATTTCTGTTTTACCATGGTGAGATACAATGTAAAGTTTTTCTTTGTTTCTCCATTGTCATTTTTGCTGGAGCAATGGTGATGTCTAAATTATCTCCAAGAACTTCAATTGACCTTACGTTAAACTTACAAGAATGACTGTTTTTAGAAATTTCACTTTCAATATTTTCCGAAACTACACTTTCATTTGTATTTTCGGACAATACACTTTTAATTCTATTTTCCGAAACTACAATTTCAACTCTGTTTTACGAAACCACACTTTCAACATTATTTTCTACCTCTTTACTGTCATGATCATTTTGTGCACTTTCACTTCCAACACCAGAAGATGATTGTTTCCGTTCATAGTCATCACACTTTTTTCGTATACCCTTTGACAACATTGTCTATTTGTTCCTTGTGTTTTTAACCAGATTGTTTCTGCTGTTGTGTACACTGGTATATGACACAGACAGCCCGATGGCATGCATGATGTTCAGCGTCTGTAAATTGAAACTAAAAATTGATTCTGTTTGAGCTCTTCCTTTAGAAAAAGGCACTTATCGCAAGACATTTAGATAAACAATATCTCAAGAAATGTTTAATTGTATACCGGTGAAAAATAAACTGTCCAGCTACATATTCATGTAACTATGTAAAATAAGAGTAAATCAATAAAATCATGTAATTATTCAAGACTCCCACCTATGAACAATCAACAGTCAATTGAACTTGAATATATATGATTTCAAACTGATAGTTAGTGATATATAATCATTTTTTCTCACATTAGGTGGCATTATTATATTACCATCGTCGGATATCGCCGGGTGATTCATCTGATACTATCCATACTATCAGTGTATGAAGAGTATCGGAATCCATCACCCTGGGATATCCGACGATGTATATTACTTTTTTTGGTTCAATAACTAATCAAGTTTAAAATATATATTTATTGTAACAAGAGGGCCATGATTGCCCTATATCGCTCAGCTGACTACATATACACCAATCAAACATGTGACATAATATTGTTGAGTTATTTTATGCTTTATACCTGTATGTACGTTTACCTATCACTAAAGGCAAAACAGTTTAACTATACATTTAGTTCAATGTAGCCTAAACATTTAGTTGAGTGTAACCTAGAATAAATAAGTATAATATAACACAAAAGTATAATGTGGCCTTTAGATTTAGTCCATTGTAACGTAAAATATTCTAAACAAAACAAAAGCAAGAATATTACTTATGAGTTTGTATATACCACTTTAGATAAAACAAATTTAGTTTAATGTAGCCTAAACATTTAGTTGAGTGCAGCCTAACATAATAAAGTGTAGCATCAGAAAACTAGTATATGTTGCTAAACTTCCAAACTAATCTATTATATACTATTATGCAATACTGTACTGTATGCAATACTGTATTATAGGTTCCCCGGGACAGGGCCGATTCTGACCCCAGGGTCACCATTTCAACAAACTTGGTAGAAGAGCACTATGCTCGGCGTAGTTCAGCTATAGAACAAACTGAAAGTATTGTAATAGTATGAAATGAATCACCCAGCGATGCCTTTTAACATATTGTTTTGAAATTGTGTTGATATTTTACTGTTCTTGTTCACTGGGCGCTTTACTGGCCGACGTCAAATAGTTGGTTTAACTCCAAAAAACTGACCCAGTGCTCATCGCACTTGGTATTATTTCTATAGCGGTTATACATTTTGATATTATCAAGAAAATGAATATGGGCATCAATAACAAATGCATAAATGACTTTAACCTATATGAAATGTGAGTGGGTCACTGTCTATATTATACAAACAGAAACAATAATATTACCACTTGGTGTTGTACGAACACTCTCCTTAATGCCTGGCATCTCCTTCAGCTGGTTGATTAATTCTTGTTTTTCGCACTGCATTTTGGCGGTATTTGTTTTTTCGTCTTCGTTTAATTTCAAAGTTCTATTTAATTTGTTAATGCACAAATTGCAACGAAACCCTTCGTTTTTTATATGCAGTTAATTGAAAATAAATCCATACTGTTCAATACTTTCTTTCGACGTGAGATTTCGGTAATGTGTTCACTTAATCGCCAAAAAATAAAACAAACAGCTTTTTGTCAATTTTCGTTACCTTTTACGACTCCCGTTGAAAATATTCATTTTGCAAACGCTATTTTGATTGGTCGTTGTAACTCCGGTTCTGTTCGATTTTGTTCCGCTAAAACGACCGAAATCAGGCGTAATGTCCCACGGATGATGGTGGAGAGTAACGGAACAAATCACACGTGTGTATCCGACGATGCCTTAGGATATACTGTCTGCTTTTTAATTTAGTATTTTGACTGCTACATGTAATACGCAGACTTCATAACCTCTACTACCAACAACATTCCATTGTGTTTATTTCACCCATTGTTTTCTCGTTTAGGGCAAAGCTATTTTCTAGAAACTGGGACCATACGCAATATCAAATTGAAGGTTCCGTGTTCACCATCATATGCATACCATCTTCGAGATGGCTTAACATTACGTGCTATTTACATTTTAAATACTGAGTTCTGCTCAACCCGGGCAAGAGGGCGTGAACGGTAGCTATCATTTTCCAGTACCGTTCATGAACAGTCTCTATCAACCAAGACTGCAATATTTACTTTTTTATATTTTTCGTCTTCAGCGATTTCCAAATTTCTCCTTTCATACTCTTTTTTTAAACCTGAATATTATGGAGACAATGCGATATTTTGATTAATATGATATTTTCGAGACATTTTTAATATTTAATTTTGTTGGTGGAAAGTTTTGATATGCCATGTTTAATCCAGTCTTTAACTTCAACCAGATACTTCATCTAACCTTATTAAAACGTGCCGAATCGATGTTTTGATTTCGTTCCATTCGTGTCGACTTTTTTGTTTTTGCTTATCTGTTAGTTGCGACTTTACTACATGAGTCGCTATTTCTATAACTGTTTCGAACAGCTTAGCTTATATTCCCCGCTCAGAGAAGCTTATTGGTCGCTATCTCAACAAGACCCATAATGCAGTACTGTCAACATCGAATATGGTGAATAACATCTCGTTCAGTTGTTAGTCCATATCCAGACATCAATAATCACATTTTACAACAGACATACACAGTTTCTAAACCTACTGACGACGAAGAATATACATAACTTATTTATTTTCAGAATCCAAACTCTATAGACAAAATATAAACGGCTTTCATCAGCTCTACCGATCCCCAAAACTGGAGCATTGAATTTAGAGTTACCAACTCATAATTCATTTTACGCATATTCAATCACGGTTATCTTAAGAAGCTGTAAATAAACCTATACTTTTAATCGGCACATATACAGTATTATATGACATGAACACCTGTATGGAGTTTTGATGAACGTTTGTGTGGCCTATTTTATTAATCATATTAAAACGATTAATTATGAAACGCAAAAGTTTTCTCTTATGTTAAGACGATGTTTATATTGAGTTGCTAGCTTATTCGTCTTTGTACACCTTGTAAGGGGTAAATCCTTACCAAGAATTGATTTCTCTTTGACTTACGGAAGCTTAAGAATTCTTATGAGCTGAAACATCAGTTGTAAACGAGATTGATATTTAACAATATCTCATTCTGTAAAGTTGACATGTGCCCATATATTTCGGACACATGATCGAGTCTAGAATAAAATTTAATACGAATTAAAACTTCATCAGCTACTAGTATACTTGTTTCCAACGTTCGAATGTTTGATTGTGTATTATACTGAGGTTATATTCGTGTATAACCATAATACATATTACGAGATAATTGTATTAAATAGTTAAAGCTATTAATACATACCCTGTTTTTTACCGTCTTACGGCCCACTGAAATGTGTTAATATTGCATGTGATTCCCAATAAGGTCAAACGCATCACAGATCTCATCCAAACCTATGTAGCAGGATAAGTTATGTAATCGTAAACAGCTTTCAAAATTTAACTCATTCTTCTTTACGTAGTCCTAGTTGTTTACTTGTAAAACGGTACTATTGTTGTGGATAGCCTCATGACTGAGGACGGTGATGGTTGATGGACATCTTACTATGTGTTGGCTGTAAGTATGAGTGACTATGTTGTCGCTACGCTTCAATGTATCCCACATTTGTTTTACTATTAGTGCGACATACTGTTTTAGTGTCGGTGATTAATATGAGCTATACATTCCGATAATAGGCAATCCTTTCTGGTTGTCTTCTAAGTCCGGTTTAGGAAACAATATATCGATTCTACACGAAAAATGTAATCGTTATATTGTTTAATATTAAAAGGAAATATATAGAAAGTATCGTCCTGCCTTACAAACATTATCTTAAAACAACAGTAGAATTATTTACAGCGGACGTTTAGAAAAATGAAGCATTATAGCTGTCAATTTTATATGAATATTGTTACGAGCCAGCGACTTCACCTCTCAGGATAGGTGTGATAAAGTAAGTAAAGTTCCTTTTAGAAGTATTTCTAATTAAAACAAAGTCGATAGGTAGACAAATGAAATATATCGTGTCAGTTTAGGATTATTTAATTTGTTTACTAAAATAATACTTTTTTTCTTTTTAATAGTATTTAAACGTTAATCAATACTAACTATTATTCAAACGATACAATATGGTCTACTCTCACTAATCTCAAGAATATTAATTTCAACAACAAATGGTATATAAACTATTGGTGAATAAATAATTTATTTAAAAATTATATTCCTTTTCTTTACCTTAAATATGAATAAAGTTTAAAATGTACCCTTAAAGTGGTTATACAAGTGTTAATGTGTTTTACAATTTAAAAAAAAACCAAAGGTCCCAAATTACTTATGATAACTTTTTAAATGGTCTGAATAAACCAAAGCAGAATACCATAACTTAACATGAAAAATAAATCTACGGAGTCTAAGATAAATATTAGTGTGGACTATTTATACCACGTGTCCCGCAACTAACAGTACTGGAATCCTACAATCTTAATTTTGGGAAGATTCCCAAATAACAGACGCCGGGAACGTTGTTTCCTAAAAATGCGGGATGCTCGCAACCTACGCTACAATTATAAAGAAGCAAAATACCTCTTAACGTAAACAACCTTAAACTATTATTTAACTAATAGTATGCATAAGAACTTCATAACTTATATATTTAACATTAATTTTCAATGTCAATACTTTTGAATCATATTAAAAAACAGATATTAAAACTTTTCTAAGACAAATATATGTTTTCAAACTTTATAAATGATAGAGTAGCTAGGCAACATCATTATATAATGCAAAGCAGCAACAGCAACATACACAGTTTCTAAAACGATGGCAGGTTCTCTTTTAATAGTGAAACGTTGATTTAAGCTAACTTTTAATGACATTAGATGATGAGTAGGTAGATCCGGTAATCAACAAATAATTGAATTAGTAACAGAAAGTTTTTGTGATGTATTATTTGACCTTTTATTCATCTTTAAATGTGTTCTTTGTTTCTGTCTGTGTTTGTGGTTGACTGTCGTCCTTGAATGCTGCTTTTCCTGTTCGATTGTCAAAGAGCGTTATTATTCATGAATATGTAAATTCAGTTAACTTTTACTGTGTATGGAAATCATTAGAACGCTCTTTTACTAGGATTATGTTTGACCGCATTGGCGTTTCCATATACCATATATAGTGCTCAGTGAAGCGTAAATTTGCTGTACTCCTCGTGTATAGACATAGTTAACTGTGAATTCCATTTTCTGTATTAGTTTTGGAATCGACGTACAATATGTTTTGTTCTAAGAAATGTCCAAGGAAGTTTTTGTATAAGTGTAAGAGTTTGTTATAATGTGCGTAAAGGTGATTTAGATATCGCTGCTCAAAACCCAGATACAAAATTGTGTATGTTTATGTTTTCATAACGTGATGCTTGTTCATGTTGTTGTTATTAGAATGGAATAGAATATTTTTATTTTGAGCTTGTGTGTTTGTATGGTGTTTTACGTCATTTTCAACACTCGTAAAGTTATTTATGACGGTCGATTTTGTTTTGTGGTGGACGCACACCACCCACTTTTCCTAGGTAGAACCAGTACTGTACACTTCCATCCATCCGTAAGAATCGACAATTCTTCACTTACAAGTCGAGCTTCCAGTGGGATTCGAACCCGCAGCGGATAGAGGCGAAGGTTTACAACGCAACGTCGTTACCACTCGGCCGCGGAGGCATTTTATTTTAAGAAACAATATACAAAGCGTGGCCTCCTTATAATGCAAAGGGCCGACAAATTGGACACCTTTTACATAAGAAAATGACATGGATCCTAGATGTGAAAAGACAATTTTGCCTGGTTTAGAACTGCTTTTAATCAATGTAACACTGTTGTTAAAATGTGTTTCCGCATGCAGAATCAACCTGATAGATAGTGCATGAAATACACGTCGTCAGCAGTGAGTCCACTTCTGATATGCATCGTCCTGCGACGTAACTAATACACTTTATTTTTATAAATGTACAAGATACCTAAAGTGAAGAATGATCATTTCTTATCCATGTCACGCAAAAATGTTTATTCCGAAAAACATTCTAACAAATACACTGGTTTAAATGTATATACTATGCATTGCCAAAACGGCACTACATACAGTGCTTTTGCACAGTGATGTCATTTAAATGTTTACACAGCTCATATGCGCATTGCTGTGAAATCTTACTTCTGTATTACATCTTATTCATTTATATGTATGTAAAAGTGTCAGTACCAAGCCTAGTTGCACCTGTCATTGCCGTGTTCTGGTTGAATGACTTTTTGCCCTTTTAAGGTTTTAATGCGCAAACTTTGTCCCAATTAACTCTCCTGATCCAATGGTCAGATTTCAACGAATCTTGGCAGGGATGATTAGTACCAAGCCTAGTTGAACATTTCATTGTCGTGTTCCAATTATGACCAATTAAGGTTTAAATACACTAACTTTGAATGTACAGACTAGTTCTCCTGAACATCTGGCTGCATTTCAACGAAACCTGGGCTGATCTGTACCATGCCTAGTTGCATATATCATAGCCAAGTTCTGGTTGAATGAATGTTTTATTGCCCCTTCCACAAAAACTTTATCTTTTGCCATGAGCGTCCACAGGCTCAATAGGGCCTCTTGTTTTTATAGTAGGTGTAGATTGATGAAATAAACAACTTGATGTTTAATGTGTATACTAACAGTTTACTGTTATAATATCTTGACAGTTTGAATGCTGCAGCCTTGCAGGTTGTGCAAGTTGCTTGGTTTTCCCGAAGTTTGGTTAGATTGTTTAGCAGTTAAGGAAGGCATTTGCCAGGTTAGTACTTCGTTGGCGGTTTGGTGGGTGCCTGAAGTTGAACTGTCTTGCATTTGTGTTTGTAGATAAATGTGTTCATGGCTTTATATGGCCATTCACATTGACGGTTTTACACATGCATTGCTCCATGGGCGAGGTATGTCGAATGGGAGGCATTTATCCTCCATCCCATCTCCCTTTGAGGTTGCTGTCAAAATATAGTCTAATATGACATTTTGTGTTCAGTGGTTTATAGGCCAGATACTTTGACATCAGGCAAGCATTGGGTACTGTGCACTATTTTGCAAAACTTGGCGTTTCATTATTTTGCATTTATAAGCCATTGACTTTGCAAAGTTATTTCCTTGCTTTATGTTTTGTGTTATTCTTTACATGGTGTTGAGGTTTGTC
The DNA here is from genome assembly GCA_037043455.1 of Cyrtodaria siliqua. Classification (NCBI taxonomy): domain Eukaryota; kingdom Metazoa; phylum Mollusca; class Bivalvia; order Adapedonta; family Hiatellidae; genus Cyrtodaria; species Cyrtodaria siliqua. The sequence goes on from JAWPHD010004394.1 coordinate 133,879, forward strand.
TTTCCAGTGTATTAAAGGTATTCTGCCTTGTTGTTCGTAGCAAGTTCGTAACGACTGCTTCTTGAAAACTATAAGTGATATTGACATGGGACTTTTTCTTAAATGATCAGCATGACATAATGCTGGTCCGTGTTGATTTTTTTTGATTTGACAGTAACATGGCTACTTCGCCGTCTTTTTTTACATAAAATTATATAGTAAAAAATGGTAGCGACTACTCCTGAAACTACTTGACAGATTTTCATGAAACTTCACAGGAATGTTGATCTACCTATCACAAACCTATCATTAGAGCTTCCAGGTCATTGACCTCTTGTTTATGTGAGTTCTGACCCCTTGAATATTTGTAAATAGATTTCCCCTAAACTTTGTGAGAAGCATCAGTATGAAGAGGAACTGCGCATATATATGTAGCCGTGGGGTATGTGTTTGCAGGGGTAGTAATTGCAGTCAGTGATAGTTTTAGTTTGATTTTTTTAATCTACATCTTTGTTCATTTCGCCTAGTTTTGTACACTCTTTGTGTGATGTCTGGGGCAGGACGATTTCTGTAGTGTAAAGAAACACGCTTTTCTTTCGAGAAAAGAGATCCGAGTTCAAGTCATGGCAGGGACCTGACAAAAGTGAGTTGTACATACAATTTTTATTTTTTCATATCAATAATGTTGTTTTTGTACAGCATGAACTTAAAAATATGTAAATTTTTCAGTCAATCATCATATTATTACCGTATGTAAATTGTAATTATTCATACATATTCAGAGTGTGTTTTTATAAAATTGTGCATTGAAACATTATTTATAATCAAAAGAATACATATAGCCGGAATACATATAGCCGGAACTCAGCTATAGCGAATTGTCGTTTTTTTTCCGTCCAGCTCCTCCAGTCTTTGCTTAATATAAAAATAACGAATATAGGCTTTTAGCGCTTTCTTGGTTATAGCAAAGCACTTACATTGGACGTTTAGTTTCAAATAAAAACATTTCGTCTTTATTTCGCTTTCCCATTTTGTTCTCTGCCGTTGGTACACCAAATAGAACTCACTATTAATTTTACACAAACAAACCACACATGATGCTGTAATTCCAATGCAATGAATTAAAACAAATATACTCAACACTTTTCATTCTTATGCCGCTCGTCGTCACAGTATATATTGTATACTATGACTTTTCTTGTTATATTTGTATATTTAAATATCTAATATTAAGCTGGCTGCTAAATGTTATGTGAAAAAATACAAAAATATCGGACAGGGAAAGCAGCATTCAAGGACGACAGTCAACCACAAAACACAAAAACAAACACGCAAACAGACAAACGAGAAGGCAAAAGTAATAAAAAATGCAAACGACATCACAAACACAAAAGGGTTGACAATAGGGTTACCGCCTTGGAACGGTCAGAGTGACAGTTTAGTTTCCTCTCCAAACGTAAACATTCAAAGACATCAGGAGAAACCCAATCGTAAATTACCCACCTCTTAACTTGCCAAAGCTCCGACTAACACAACATTTACCATCATAAACATAAAGCAACACTTATTTAACAATTTTATATTAAATATAGTGACTAGATTTGCATAACATATTAATACAGATCCGACACCGAATGGGTATTGCACCTAGATAGTGGGTAGTGCATATAGTTGCACTATGGTCTACATAATGCCATTACATCTTTATAAAGCTTAAAGGTTACATACTAGACTAGCACTTCCTAACATATCAGAATCAGAATCAAGACGAAATTTATTTTTCATAATTTATAACAAGTAAACATGGTAATAAATAAATATAATGCTGTGATATGAATTTCACTAAAAGTATACATAACAGAGTTTGTATAGTATATTACCATGTGAGAGTTGGAACTGAGTTCATTCAAAGTTTAAAATTTCATACTTTGGTATATATGTGCTCACCTTAATTAATGAGTTAAAATTTGTGTTGTACATTTATATCATGTACACATAATTGAGCAAGTAACCCCGTGTGGTTCCCGGGCAAAGAATAGTACCACTGCATATCCCGTTAGCGGGATAGGCAGAGGGGTAGAAACCCCATCCCCAAATGCATGTTCGCCATATAACATTTCATGTGTTGGTGCGCCTTAAAACCCAATTCAATTGAGCAAGTAATAGTACATCAGTACTGTACTCAGTTTAGTTAGTAACAAATGACTTTGATTTTGGTACATATTGTCCATTTATTTCTGCTTAATATCTTAAATTAACAATTTCGTTAATTTCTTCTATATGGTCTACTATTTTCATTTTTCTCCTTGAATACGACCGCTACTTTTCTCTTGTCCTGTCTATGCTGGTCAGTGATGTTTCTTCAAATGCGATCATCTCCACGTATGTCTGTCTCTTTCGTTCCTCTTTTCGATTTTCATTCGGTTCGTCCTTCTGATCAATCTCTTTTCTTTCCTCGCTTTGAATGTCTTTCTATTCGCTCTTTCGTTCGTCGGACGAGGACGTTCCTCCGAGCACGTTAAAGAACCATAGGAATCTATTCGATAATAAGAGTAGGGCACGGTTCCCGGATTCCAATGTATCCTTCCCTCTGGGGCGGCTCTAAATAACCTATAATGTGTTGATGAGCCGTTAAACAACATTCAATAAACTATGCGCTCTTTTTCTATGTATTCTGCTTTTCGTTGGCTTTCGTTAGTTCCGCAAGCTCATCCATTGTTTTTTATGTTCGTGTTTACTAGGTGACGGGTGACTACTTTTGTTCCAGACACTATCGCCCCTAAACTATTTAGTAGAAGCTGACGCTCTTGTGCTGATGATGTCGAAGATGATAAAGTTTCCGACAATAGTAACGATGATGACGATGATAGTGCTGTGGATGGTGACTTGGTGCGCTAGCATATGTTTAGTGTATATGGTGGTCTGAATGTGGCGTAAAAACTAACTCTTCTCATGGCAGGAGCATTGATAAGATGACCTCAGCAATGTATTTGATCATCTCGGGTGCTGAGACCACGATCTCTTACGTTCGAAAATCGGCTGGACCCAAATATAGGGAAGACATGTCCTGGGGAGCTTCAATGCTCACATTTGAAGTTTCACTAAATGTCAATGCCGGGTCTTTAACTGTTTGAATTAGTGACAGCGAGGTTTTAAATATCTCAATTTGCGTTGACTGCTGTAGGTTATGTGAACGTTTCAGTATCCTCTCGGAAAGAATTTTGTTTAATACATAGGAAGAAACACTCTAATAATATATATGGACGAGATTCTCTGACAATGTAATTTTATATCGATTCAAACTCATTTTAAAAGTGTTAAAAAAAATCTCATAAAGATAAAACAATACGTTTGGTGCCTGAAAGCATACCTTGACATACGTCATGTGACAGTCACTTTAACTCACCAAGCCAATAGCAAACACAAATGAAATCCTATGTTATTACTCATGCGTTATTGACATTCCTTAGATGATCGACAATGCTCAAAATATCAGCAATTCGAGTTGTTATCACCGATTGACTGTTAACTTAAAAGTTACACTTCGACTGTCGATTCTTTTAAAAGTTGTTACCACCCATTTCAAAGCATCACGGTCATATAATTTGAAGTAGCATTTATAAATACTAAAATATATAGCGAAAAGTTTCTGAAAATATGTTTCTGAACACATGCTCATTAACCATATCAATTATGTTATACAAAAGAGGCCATTATATAATTTTTGAATCAGATTGCACAAGCTCTGAGTTTGGGTTTCCATCAAGTATTCAAGTATGTTGTAGCATAGTCGGTGACATTTCCTTTGATGAATGCAGAGCATTAAATCGTTTAATTTAGGGTAACTAAAGGGGCGTGGCCATGCCGTTCTACAACTACAGGATATTGGAATTTAGAGTACGGTCACTATGACGTCACAGTGTTACTAAGTACACCATGCTACAAAAAAGATAGAGTCTGGTCTCAGCTCGTTTGTTATTTAAACACCGAGATAGGCTACTCGCTGAGACCAGACTTTATCTATTACTTAAAGATTATGTATTTAAGTAATGAACATGTACACTAAATGTTAACATCTTACATCTCCATTACACAATATATTGATGAGAGGAAACAGGGCTTCATGCAGCCATATTTCGTACAGCCATAGACGTTTGTTTCACCTTAGAGGTTATACTTCGTCGATAAGAATTATTAGAACTTTTAATATAAATGTATAACTGTATCATATACTTCAGACATAGTGATTATACAATTCACCTAGTCCAGCGTGGCTCAGTGGATGGCGCTGTAGATGTTGAGATCATGAGTTCGAGCTTCGCCGGCTATATTTAAATATTTAGCCTCGCCCGTTGGGTGGGAAATTACATTTAAAAGAGATCTCAGAAGAGTCTGACAATGAGAAAAGATTACGCATATGTTACAGAGTTATTGCCATTGATAACGTGAACAAATGGAAATTTTATTTGAATTTTTGTTTTTTAATAAGGTCATGGGCTGAATTCGACAATGAGTAGTGTTATTATTTACTGGACCTTTGCGGTCATCAAGCCAAATCTGTTTTTTTTAAGTAGAATACCGCTTAAACCGCTGCTAGGGGGCGCGAGATGTGTTTTAAATTATATTAATTCTCATGAACAGACTCAATAAATCCGAGTCTGCTACTTTTCTCTCAAATTTGTGTTTGTTGTTTCCAATGGATTTCTTTTTCATTATTTTTTGACGTTTTCACACTAGCCTAAGTTTAGTGCTGTGTGGCTCTGTACAACTTCGCCCCGACTACAAATCAGTAGTGCTGTTACTGGACCTTTCGGATCATCCAACCCAATCTTGATGGCTTAGTGTCTTTACAGTATAATACCGCTTAAGCCGGTTCTAGGTGTTGTGATAGGTGTTGCAAATTATATTACTTCTCATGAACAATAAAACCGAATCTGCTACTTTTCTATCTTGTTTGTGTTTGTTGCTGACAATGGATCCCCTTTTCAGTATTTATGTATTTATTACACGCCCACACCTCACATAAATATACACACAACAGCAGTCGAGCCACTGCAGCAGCTGTTAAGAAAATTTGACTAAGTTATTAAGTTAAATTGGCAACATATTTGTAGAGGAATCCAAAATATATATTACACTCGTTAACATCTTCAGTAGCAGTAGCCTTAGTCGTAGTATTGAATTAAGCAGCTTACACGTTAATTGTAGTACTGTTTTTAAATATTTAAACTTTTAGCTTTTAAGCTTGTACGAGTATCTTAACTAATTTAGATGAACATTGCCAATGTCTGATGATTGTTTAAGTTATATCATACCTTAATTGATTGGAGTCTAGACTCGGTTTAGCATACGTTATTACTCCCAATCATTCATGGATTACGTATAACTTGCAACTTGCCAGGTTGCTGATCACGTATATACGGAATCATGTTGGGGCCATCGTACCATCGTATGTCCGATCATGGTGTCGTACCATGTATGTTTCTATGTTATTATATCTTTCGGAGTCAAATATGTAGATCCAGGATTTTAAAATTAGGTTATCCAAACTTAAAAAATATCAATTGACAATCTTTTTTTTAATCGCATACGGGGTCCCTACCTTCAGCCCTTCCGCCCCCATTTCTTAGGTCCGCTACTTAATTATGTAATTTGTCAAAATGATAAGTCCTGTTTCGTAAACGTGATAGACAAAACGGCAATCAATCTGATTAGCGCGTATGTAAAGTCCTTCGAAATCAAGTTAATAACATGAAAAAAACATGCTAAAGAAATATTTTTTAATCATCTTGAATTTTCTCTAAGTGATATGAATTCTACAAATTCTCGACAATACTGGAAAATAATTAAAATGCTAATTAAAGACAACGCTAACAGTTGTAACTTCATACCACCTTTAAAACGACGATGGTTTATATTCCGTATCTGACGAGGAAAAGGCAAATATATTGAATGACTTTTTAACATCAATATCAACTGTTGACGACACCGATGCCACTCTACCACGATTTATACGTAAGACGATCAATACTATAATAGTCTTGTGGCCACTTTAGCCTATCTGCTCTAGTTAAGGCTCGAGTTCAACATTTTGCGAGGAGCAAAGTGTTTGGTATCATTGGAAAGGTTATACCCTGGCCTTTTTCATGATAATCGTGTTCAGCCATCATTTTGCACGTGAAGAGAGAAAATCGAGGTCAAATGTCATGACCATTTTTTTGACAGTAGTCTGTAGGCCAGGAGGTTGGTCGGTACCATATCTGGTGGCAAATTCTAGTGATGTGTTTTTGACATCTATGATACCTAACACAATATATTTACCCTGACAGACTTCTGAGAGCGGCAGCTTATGCCCTGATTTTGGGGTAAACAGTTAAAAATTAAACAAATATAGCTGAAAACTGGAGATTATTTAAAACAAAATACATTTGATGCCTTAAATAGCATGTTCATGGTATTAAATTATTCTAAATACTTTATCTTATAGTAAACGAAAGGTTTGTAGCGACTGCTTTATTTTTACAACAATAATTTGGGCGAAAACTTTGGATTTTTATCAAAAGTCAATAAAACTGGAATAATTTTATATATATAAAAAAAGTAGACTGCTATATTTATGAACATATTTTGGTTTTGATATTAAATATAACGACTCTTCTTACATTTTCCACCAGTTATCTTGTAGGGTCTTTAGTTCGAACCCAATATTGTGTCAACATTTCCAACGATAACTAATATTGTAGACTGGCTTTCGCCCCAGCGGTTATTTTGTTTTTAATATTTTGCAATTAGAATCGAAATAAAATCTTAAAATCCAAATCATTTCTGAATAGCTCTCATCCACTGACTTTTGAAGCCAAAGGGGACTTAATGCAGATTATTTTATTTGATGATATCTTGAGTTGTCTCAAATAGTACAAGCAAGATTTTACGCAAGCGTAAAATAGCTGCCGAGAGACAAGAAGTTAACATAATAACATATCAATTCACGGGTGTTAGAACAATATTAAAAAAAAATAATGTTGTCACGGAGACATAAACACGCCACGACCGTTTTTTCTTACATTCTTCCCAATGTTTACCATCAGTTCTTCCTAGCAAGCATTTTAAATCAATGTGGGCGACCTCGCTTCTTCCTGTTCAAAAACCTTGACATGCCTTACATATTGATTACAAGTATCTTGCAATACGACGTACTAGAAGTACACATCACCACATAAATACAATTGTTGACGTGTGCGTTAGATTTTATTATCGTAACCCTGATCTTATTTCCAAATATCAAAATAATATATATGCACATATAAACTGTTCACTGTTACCATGTGATATTATAAGATTGCGTTATCAAAGTGAGAAATGTAAAAGAATAATATAAACCAATGAAAATTTAAAAAAAAAAGGAATAAAAGGGGGAATCAGCAGGCTTGAACCCTACCTTCCTGTGCACTAACACGGCGCCTCGACTATTGAGGCTTCTGAGTGTTTCGTCGCTAATATACATATAATAGTAATGATTACATGTTACATTTCAGTAGACTGCTTTACCAAAACGTCATTTCAGCAAGTGAAATGGTAACCTTTCAACATTACAAAATATGTGTTTATACCATTCAAGTTTTACAAACGAGTTCTCTAGGAATTCAAGTTGTACAGCATGCTTATTGCCACGCCACTTACATGAGTCACAGTCCGTTAACCAAAGACAGATATAAAAGCCATATAAGAGTCAGCTGCCTTGGGCAGCTGAATAAACATTAACAAACATAAGGACTTAGCCAGTCTACTAATCTTGCTGAAAACTGAAGTTCATTTTGCAAAAATCATAATATGATGAAGGTATTTGATGAAGGATGCTTTTATTATTAGTTTATTTCAAAGTATTTAGCTTACAATAAGTTCTAGTTTCATAGGCATGTCACAAAATTAACTTTCATTCCGTGGAAAAATCGCTGAAAAGTGGATTCTTTCCGGAGGAAAAAACACATGCTATACAGAAGTCGATATATATGTTATGTGCAAAATGAGGATATGGACAATTCGGAATTGCTCTGCGCAAAGTAAGAATTTTTAAAATGCGCGGCATTATCGGAATTCTCAAAATGCGCGGTTCAATTCCAAAATCGTCCGTGCGCAGAGTAGGAATTTGGACAAAGTAGAAATATTTTTATTCTAGTTATTAATTATAATACTGACGGCAAAGGCCTTCATTAATGCTGGAAGAACTTTTGGCTCAACCCTAAAATAAATGCAACAACGTATGTTGAAAGTGAAAGTATACGCGTGATGCAACGTTTGTTATCTCCTCATTGTCTATCAAATGTATATTAATATCCACTATTTATTAAGTATCATTTAAATATGCAAATGTCATTACTAGCAATGCCATAAACTGGTAATTTATTCTCAAATGGTCTGTATAAATGAACCCTTTAAGTCATTTGGCAGATGGACAGATGTTTTGGATAGTAATACAATTTGACATTAAATATATCTGTATACCGTATCAGTATATTACTTTAAAAATATGATTAAAACATGCAAATGTAATTATTAGTAGTAGTGGCATAACACCTGATGCATTTATTGAGCAACTGGTGTGTTTGTTATTTGGCAGATGTTCAATATTTGACTTATTTTGCATATACAAGTACATACGAAGGAATATAACATACAAACCGGGATCCAATGTTTGTATAAAGAAATCATAATATATTATATATCATGTATATGGAATGCCCGATTTGTTTTATTAAAAATATTATTGTCTGCGTTGCGTTTATTTTTTTTTTATTTTTAGCCAGATTGCGTAGCAATACCAGGCTGATAGTTCAGCGAATTCCGTCAGTCCGTCCTTCAATCTATCTGTCAGTCTGTCTGTCCGTCCGTCCGTCCGTCCGTCCGTCCGTATGTCTGTCTACACGTTGTGGTTAAAGTTTTTGTTTTTCTTATTTCTGAAAAACAAAGTGCCGGAAAGCTTTGAAACTTGACACACATGTTCGTTGTCATTACACACTGGGATATGACAAGAACCATAAGGCTGTGATGTATTTCACTTGAATTATCCCGCTCCCCAATTATACTTTTTACTTAGATGTTTTAGTTAAAATGGTGAATTTGCAATCCGGCGTTTGAACCACTGTTGGCGCTCCACTTGTTTATTTATTCTTAGCCATGACGTATCCTTATTTCAATAATATAAATCCGCTCTTTACGAATTTTTTGAAGGTTTCAAACTTTTTTCTCAATAGTTTAGTTTATGTTAATCATTTACCAAACCAAAATATGCTTCTTTTTTTTATATTTTATCAATTTATAACAGATGGGTGAAACAAATAAGCATATGAAATTAGAAATTAATAGGTTTTAAAACACTATTTCAAATCACAATTTCGTACTTTGCACAAAACATTCTCAATTTGCGTAGACTCTTGGTGCATATTTTATATCGATTAACCCCTTGCGCAATTTAGGAATAGTGCTACGCAATTCCGGAATCGTCGGGCGTTTTAAGAATGTTTACTTTTCGTCCATATGCTCACATTGCGTATAACAAATACACTAAACAAAATTCCTAATTACTTACTTTTGTATCTTAACTAATTTTCTTGTTTTAAATATATCTTAGAATAGTTGTGTGATAAGTATTATGTTTTGACCAATAGTTTGTAAACTATGTATTGTTTGTTTAAATTGTTACATATTTTGAGATTTACCCTGCTTTTATATGTAAACATGAAATGTGCTGATAAAACAATAACAGGAATCGAAGCCCGCTTATTAAGATATAAACTGCTTAAAACGCTGGTAGGAAATAATAAAAACAACAACATTTGACCCATTTACTGCAGATGTCCCTCTATAATAAAATGAAACACGGTTAATCCTAAATCACCTCCTTTAAACTGAATATCATTTGAAATTCAAGTATCTATAAATCAGCTTTAATATTAAATATTTCCAAAATGTTTTTTTTGCAAACACATATGTAGTGGTAATGCTAGTAAATCATGATGTCAAAATCATTTTAGTTGGCATATTCAGAATTCGGAACATCGGAAGCTGCACTAATTCGGAGTATTTAACAAAATCCAAACAAAAAATTGGAGTTTGCTTCAATGACATTGGAAAAAGTGCAATTAGAACATGTGTTTGTACAGCATTGCCTGGAGTGTGATAATGCATTTGCTCGAAGAGGGATTGACTCTAATCAAAATGGAACCAGAAAAACAATAATTATTTCAAAAATTAGTTAAAGATTGGACACTGACAACAGAAACTGTTGAAAAGAACATTAGAAAAGTTCACTTGTGAATGTATGGTTCAATGTATGCCAGACAACTGATGTAAATGAATATAGGGACTAACTATTGTGTGCAATGGGATGAGACATTGATTCATCACACACTGCAAGACTTGTTTAAAGGGACACATGGCACCTTTGAATTGCTTAAAACACATAATTATGAACTATTTGAATAGAGCAGAACAAACTGTTTTTGCACATTACTAACTGTTAATTGTATTACACCAATAATATATTAAACTTATGGTAGAATGATGAAGACAAATTGAAATATGTAAGCAGTTTAAAAGTCAAAATGATATTAGATTAATCAATCGAGATACTTTTAATGCCTGATAATACCTTCAAGATTGCAGTTTATCCCTTCAACAAAACGTTGTGAACAAGCCAATTGTCAAGCTACTGTCTGGATAAGATGCTTGGACGCCACACAGGATATTAAATCTTTCACAAGTATGTCATGGATGGAAACAAACTGAAGATGGCGAATTCGAAATAGATCGGATGGATAGTCCTGCAGCTTGTGATGCCGTTTTAGATTTACGTTCTTGCATGTAAGCTACCGACTTGTGATTGCTTTGCAAATGGCATGATGTGTACAGTCACGTGCAAACACATTACATGTGATAATCAAGCAGGCAGTGATGATTCTGATGACCTATGGATATTGATGACTTTGTAATTGAAGATTATGACGACTAAAGTGAGGCGACAGTAACATGTTTGTGTTATATATCCAGTTTTAACTCAATATAGTATCATGGTATTTAAATAATACTTACAACTTGTGAATTATAATAATCTTTTGTGGAAACTCCAGAATAAGCCATAGTCAATATTATGACTAGCATCAACCATCCGATATCTAATTTAAGTCTAACATTATACTGATCGTGTGGAAGTATTGACAGCTAAGTATGATAAATATAAACAAATCACCAGCTATGATAGAATGTATGAAACAGTTGAGTAAGTAGTGAATACCTTTGATTGTATTGCAGACTCGTATTAATAATTGTGTAGCAAGTTAAATATTTGTATGGTTTATAATTAATAAAGTATTGTCTTTTGTTTGATTATTTTGAATGCCAGTCAATTTTAAACAAAGTTGTCATGGTATAAAAAACAAAACATGTATTAAATGAAGCATTGTACATTGTTGGTGTATTAATACTATTATACAGATATTGCCAGGATGACGTTTTTTTTAACAATAACAGTCATGAATGAAGTACTATAATTTAAAAAAGATGTGTTTTTCCCGTTACATTTGACCTTATACATTACTTATCAAAATAAATAAGGTCAACAATGATAGTAAAACACATTTATTATCAAAAATATGTCGAATTCAAAATAAAATGTGTAATGCCTCAAAATGGTGGTATCAAAATTGGATAAATGGAAAAACTGAGTGGCTCTAAATATTGACCTTTTTCATGACATATTCTGCTAAAACTAGAAGTCTATCAGGGTTAAATAGTATCTAGGGATATCACCAGTATCAAAAACCATAATAGGAATTTGCCACATTGGCTGGTACCGATTGATCATATTTCGGGATCGGGCCCACGGCCTAAAGGTGAAAATGAGAAATTTGCCATGATAACTGTGTAAGTTTATAATTCATACAAGATAACAACCTTTATGAAGTGGTGTGTGACACGTTAAACATAAATTTAATATCTTTATATGGATGCCAGTTTGGATTGTTAACTATTGTAAATACGGCAGACAACGCTAACGCTATCATGAAGTTAACGTGGTTCTGATGAAACTTTTTTTAAGTGTGAAACATATTTTTATTTCCTGGTAGTTTTCATGTCGACCAAAATACTGTTTAAACGTATATTTAATGCATGCAAGTGGAATAAATAAACGTTCAAGATTATAATAGAAGCCATCTACAGTCCTGATTTTGAAAGTTACGAGACATCCTGAAGTCAAAGCTGAAGGCTCCTATTTTACGATTGTGTTAATGAGTCAATTGATACTGAGTGCCAGTTGATAAGGAAAGCAAAAATGAAATGTTGATACCCTAAATAGTTGATGTTTTTTTTTTTGTTTTTTTTCGATCACCACCTGGGTGGCCCGTTTATTCTCCCCGTAAATAGGTGTGTGATGGGTCGGACCATCCCACCGCACGCCTTACAAATATAATGATATATCTTAATAAATGCATGTAGATTCATATGAGCACAAAGTACAAGCATGTTATCATTATTCAATCAAAATGTAAACAAATAGTTATACTAAATGTTGCAATAGATGCAGTTAATATTTTTATTATTAAGGGGAAGTATTTTAGCATGTTAAACAATAGAAAAAAATTAGCGAAGATCTAAGTTTTCCCCCATGCAGCCACTCACAACAGGAAACATATGAGAATTGATTACAATGATATCAACTTTAAAAGTGATGCGGTCTTGGTTCAGCTAAATTGGCCTATGTAAACATTTTTTATTCAGATATTATTACCTTTTATCCCATTATTTGGTGAATATTTCATACAGTGAATTACATAATTTTACAGAAACTCATTTTGTAATAAGTTTATTTTAGGAAGGTTCGAAAATGTCTTTGTATTTTTGCCAGTTTTGATAGAAAAGTTCTAGATTGTTGTTCATAATGGCTATTTATTTAAGTGTTTTATAACAGTACACAAGTCTGTTTTTGAAGGCTGCTATAGATAGTGGTGTATTTAGGCGTTTAGAAGAAAATATATAGTACTTGATTTCAAGTATTACACTGAGATCAGCTGTAGACATATTATTTCCAATGTTAAAAATAAATAACTCCTCAGTGAATGGAATTAAAACATTTTTAGTGTATAACCAATTGTTTAATTGATGTAAAAAGTTCTGTGTATCAGGACAAGACCATAACAAATGGACCAATGTTTTTTCCTGTGACATTTGTGACATAGAGGGCTATCTATTGCATTTATGGTATGCAAGTATTTTCAAAAAATTCTATGGATAATTCTAAGTTGAAACCACTGTAATGTAGAACTAGAGGTTGATTTGAATGGTACCATATAAATTTCTTTGCATGATTCTTGCTCCATGTTATAATTTTGTTCCCATTTAAGTTTAGAAGAAGGTTGTTCTGTATTTTTATTAAGTATATTGTAAAATTCTTTACTTCCTTTTGTTGTTTTTAAGAATTGTGTGATATGTAATGGCAGTTTTGGTTCGAATAATTTCTGAGTTATGTCCATGTATATTATCTTTTTTTACCTGCCATGGATTTAATTGATGCTATAATTCCATTGAAAGTCATAAATATGATTTAAGTTTATATATGGTACTAAATGTCCATCAGTGTTAAAATGGTCATTTATAAGATACATTCCCTTGTCATACCATTCTTTCAAAAAGAAGGTTTTACCTCATATAACCAAGTTTGTATTATAATATAGTGGACTTGCCAGAAAATGTTGATTTATTGATATAGTATTATTTTCTATGATATTATAAAAAATTATAAAAAGCCTTTAAAACATCTCTCCAAAACATGTTTTTCATTGTAACTAATTTTTGCTGTATGTAGCTCTTTCCAAAACAGCATCAATTTTTAATATTGACAGTGTTAGTGACTATATGGTGCCACCCACTACTACTTGTATTGCTAATGAGTCATTTTATCCATGATGCTTTAACCCAAAGATAAAAGCTTGCAAGTTGGTCATATTTAAACCACCTTCAGAATATTGTTTGATTACGACAGCTTGTTTGATATTTGCTGGACTTTCCCACAAATATTCATATAAAATGTTGTTGATAAGTTTAATCGTCGACTCATTTGGGTTGGGGAGAGACATAAATAAGTGATTAAGTTTTGGTATTAATAAAGTTTTAATGACTTATTTTTTCCATGAGGAGTTAGGTGCCTACGTTTCCAAAGCTTAATATGATTTTTTATTGTAAGTATTTTATGATTATAATTTATGTCAATCATTTTGTTTACGTCTATATGAAAATTAATTCCTAAAAGTCTAAATTCATCTTTTCACCATTTCCATCGTGTTTTAATTGTTTCTGAACTAAATCTTTTTTTTCCTATCCAAACAACTATGGATGTCGCTCTGACCTTATTTTAATAAACTTGAAAACTAACGATATCAGGATCACCCCCTTTGTCACATAAATGGAATGGTCTTAAGTCAAAGAAAGAACATCCATTATAGATATGTAGCGGGTTAAGGGTTAAATCATGAATATAAGTATTATAATAAAGCAATTGACACGAATATTTAACAGACATACTGATGTGACAATGGATATCAAACATTCCTTAAAGTGTATCATCCGTACTTGCATTGGTACTTGAAATACCACGTAAACACGCTACATGTTATAAAGTCATTACTAATTTTTATGTTAAGCTCTCTCACGCATGAGTAAACATGTATGTGCAGCACACCCATTTACATTTTGTAAACCAAGCAGGTAAAAACGAACAGAAAATTTAAATACAATAACATTTTTATGACATTCACGCTAGGGTTTGTATAGCGCTACATAAAGTCTGTACCGCTTGCGGGTGTGAGTCACGTGAGATATGCGGCATATTAATGACCTCTCAACCCGAGTCTGTTACTGTCTTTAACTGTTTGTTTTCGTTGCTCCTGAAGCGTCCCCTATTCAGGATTGTTTTGATGATTTTATATTTCAGTTTTATTGTTTGTGTTGCAACTTTTACTCAAGTAAGCTGTAGAGTATTCACACATAACATCGTCAACTTGTTATTATTGTGGGAGTTATTAATTGAAACAAGAATACACTTTTTTAGATTTGTTTGTGTGGAGTTAAATGTCGTATTCCAGTACATTTTGGACTATATTTGACAATCGAATGTTTTGTTTGTGGTTGAGGCAGACAACCCACTTATTTCTAGATATAACCAGAACTTTATACCTCCCGCCATCCGTAAGAATCGTCACTTTCTCACTACAAGTCGAGTCCCAATAGGATGGATTCGAGCCCGCAACGTGTAACGCTCTCGACCACAACGTCACACTTATGTAGAGTAGTGAAGGGAACGTTTTTGAATAATAATTATATATTGAACAATAATAAATTAGGGTCATTTTTTTATATATTGTACCAAATGGTGCAAATGTAACATGCTTCGGACTGAAATAATGAACACCTGTTGTGAATTACATTGATTGTGAAACTATACAATAAGTTCAGTAGAATGTGTATATACTTTTACAAATGGTTTTAAAGCACACACACAACCCAATATACCAATTAACCACCGTGTTAAAGCAGTTCAGTGACATATGATACACGTGTTTGTGGTTACCCATACACCATGCCCGATGGACCAAATAGTCACAATTTTAAATAATGACATATCATTATAATACAAATATAATAACAATGAACTTACCTCTGAGAAATAGGTTATTTAGAATATAAATAGAAAGTTTGATTTTACAAAAAATACGTCCAATATTAACAAACAACCCGAACGTAGAAGTATATTGATCGTAAAGGTATGAAAAGAGCTCCACTAAGGCTTGTTGAACATTGTCACGAGATTGTTATACATAGCAGTAACTCCCGTGTCAATTTTCACGTCGATTATCATCATGTGACGTTTGAAAATAAAATATTCATTCCTTTATTAAAGCGGGTGTACCAAGCTTATCATAAGAGTCTAAGGTGCACCCTTAAAACCAACAAATAATGATACTGTGTATTATAAAGGGCCAAAACATACTATTTACATCGCTATTGCATTTGCTACGATGAATCTTATTTGACACGCTGCATTTAACTTTCCAATGAATACCATTACCTTCGGAATACCTCATAATATGCCCTTTAACGGTTTTCATTATGGGCGGAGTTTAACTTAATAGAATATTGCGCATGAGGGGTATGTCTAAAATGTTGCCGATCGTAACGGCTGTTACATTTTACTCCATAAAAATCTCCGTATAATAAACTATTTTTTCGAAATAAAAAGTAAATCTGGCGTATATAGAGACGAAATCAACGCCATTTTAAAGGTAAATATTTATGTAAATATAAGGTGGGTATTTTTAGGTTCATTCATTTAAGGAATGAAATGCGCTCTTTTGGTTTTCATTGGGGTACGAAATATATTTGGGAGGTTTAAAGTGTGTGGAGTCCGAAGGACTACTCACGTACTTTAAACAATCCAAATGTTTTTCATACCCCAATGAAAACCAAAAGGGCGCATTTCATTCTTATTTACACCGGAACAGCGCAGTTATATGCGCAATCCTAGGTTACGCACCAGGGGTAATTTATATATTAAGCCCGATTTCATTCAAAATATATAGGGAACACTTATAGACCATCGTCCGCATTCATAAAACTTCTTAGCAATATCTTAACTTAAGTGAAATTTTAGCAATTTTTTAAATAACTTTTATCTTGATTTAAGACGTTTTCCTAATATTGCTTATCCGGTTATGGATAAATAAAACATGCAGCTAAATGTTTATCTTAAATAGATGGTGTGTAGTGTCCCTGAGAGGTTAATAAGGATATTTAAAAATATGTAAAACTCTTAAATTTTAACTTAAGTAACATTTTCCATAAATTAACATAAATTGGATGAGTTTGTGTAATTTTCTGAACTACTTCTGTTTGCTCATCATTCAACTATAGATACATACTGATTTTTGGTCGAAATATTATAAACGTAATTGAAACAATATAATTATATCTTCATTTTGCATGAACTGCCTTTGACAACTGTTAAAAATAATTATGTATGTATAACATGTATACTGATAGGCTAATACCCTGTGTTGATCTATATGACAGTTCTATCATGGAGGATAGTTTAACTATGGTCGTTGATCTGCGCATGTCTAGTTGAGGAGTAATGCGATTTTACTCTTGTTAAACCATAGTTTCTATAAATGGATACACGCGGCATAGTGTAAAACCTGGAATGTGTTTACTTTATCATATAGATATATGTCAATCAAAAATTAACAACTAAAACTAGAATAAATACAGGCACATGAACAAATATGTGATATATAGAGTCTAGTCTCAGCGAGTTAAACCATAGTTTCTATAAATGGATACACGCGGCATAGTGTAAAACCTGGAATGTGTTTACTTTATCATATAGATATATGTCAATCAAAAATTAACAACTAAAACTAGAATAAATACAGGCAGATGAACAAATATGTGATATATAGAGTCTAGTCTCAGCGAGTTGGTTGCCAATTTAATACAGGCACATGAGCAAATATGTAATATATAGAGTCTAGTCTCAGCGAGTTGGTTACCAATTGAATACAGGCACATGAACAAATATGTAATATATAGAGTCTAGTCTCAGCGAGATGGTTACCAATTGACTTTCATACAACACCGAGATTGGCTTAGCCCATCGAAGTTTTTAAATAAGTCCATACCGAGTTTTTGTCTATCTTTAGCTGGTCATCCTACATAACAACATGCCAGGCTCATCCTCCATTTACATCGAGATAAACTATGGAGAATGGGCCTCGAACCTTTTAACCTGCAGAACTGCAGAGTTGCTGCAAATTCTATAGTAAACACTCCATTTACGATGGAGCCACGTTTTCACCTTTGCATACGCGGTGTCATGATGAAGACCTTGAATGAGCATGATAAAAAATGACAAAATGAACATGAAGGGGGTACCCCTCTGCCTCTAGCGGGATTTGCAATGGTTGTATTCTACCCCGGTAACCACAAGGGGAGAGCATCTGTAAATCCTTTGTATATACACACTATAAACTTTAATATAAAATATAAGATTTTCAAAAATATTAAGTATTAGTGCAAACATGAAAAAAACGTTATTATGGAATGATATAATAATTCGGAATGCGGAATGCGGAATTCGGAATTCAGAAGCCAAGAAATATGTTATTGTTATATGTGTGGGTGGTGTATATCACTAGCGGATCCAGGGTGGAGTATAAACTCAGAGTGGATCACTAGCGGATCCAGAGGGAAGCCCGTGCGAAGGACCGGACTGATATTTTATAAATTATATAAAATATTAAGGTTTGTAAAGTTTGGACCGCCTCTTGACCTCCCCCTGGACACCCCACTAGATATGCCATCCTGAAAAAATCGAAAAGAAACGTTTTGTTTTGTGTGTTTATTGTGAAAACGTTTGCTCCCCCTCGAGGTAAAATCCTGGATCCACGCATTACCTTTCGGATATAAGATTACAGTTTATTCGTACCACATAGATTTTAAGAGAGGGTAATGTCATCGCCTCATAGACAATGTAAAAGACGACACACAAAAAGGACGTTTGTTTTTTCATGTTTAGGTCAATAGTATGTGTATTTTTGACATTCTTATATTTTATATTCAAGTTTATAGTGTGCCAAGGATTAACAGATACTCAAGTTGGAGTTCGTGTATATTTATGGGATATAATAGTATATACGTTTACAAAGGATTACCAGGGATATTCAGATTTTATCACATAACTTACGATGTGGGAGTGGAGTAACACCATTCGTTATTTTCGATATAGAACAGAACATACTTTTATTGACTTGTACGTTAAGAACATCATCATAACATATATACAACAATCACAAAATACATATTTAAATCACGTGTAACATACAAAGTATATGATTTATATACAGACATATATCAGCTCTAAAGAGGATGATCTATAAAGTGTTCACACATGCGTTATAGATATTCTATGTGATATCGCACATTTGAGATATGAAGCCAATTTGAAAAGAATCTTTTTGATTTCAGTTTGCAATAATTCGATGAATGTAAACATACTTCGTCTATTACAATAATATTGTGCTATGTATTTCCTCCTTATATCAGAGTAACATGGGCATTTTAGAATGAAATGAAACTAATCTTCAATTTCTTCAGTATTGCAATATTGACAAAAACGTCCATTTCTTTCAGTCATATTGATACCATACCGACCTGCTTGAATTCTTAGAGAATGTGACGATAACCTTATTCTACTTACTAAACTTCTTAAATCTCATGGCAATAAATCTAAATATATTTCATAATGAAAATGATTTTTCACATTGTTATACAAATCTAAGACACCAGAATTTTATTTATCAGCATACCACTTTTGCAATAAAAAATCGATTATTCTTTGTTTGAATAATAAAACAAATACGAACAACTGTATCAAGGGTTATCCCAAACCCAATTGAAACCATATTCATACAGTAACGTTTTAACATTAGATAACCAGTTCTTTTTGCCATTAACACAGTCATCATAGGCCATATTATTAACATGTTTCAATATAATATTATCAGTATTTAACAACTTAAACCAATACTTAACAATTTTAAAATATCGTGAAATATACAAAGGATAACGTCCCAATTCACCGTAAACAGAAGCTGTACAAGTACTTACTTTAACATTTAATATTTTCTTACCCAATTTTAAGTGTATTCTTTCAATTTCTTTAGACATGCTAACTAGTTATATAAGTATGCATATGAACCTAGTATACGCTGTCAAAAAATATCGATAATAACTATGATCCAATTCCCACTGTTTACGTCGGTTTCGCGTGTTAAAGCGACAGGCAAAATGCAATGAAAGTCGATATGTGACTTATGTGATAAATAGAATCTAGCATTCTTCCTCATTCATTATTGAATTTATTAAACTCGTTAGCAAACGTGATATAATGCTCGGCAAGAGCCTCGCATGATATCATTTTGTCAACTCGTTTAATAAAATCAATAATGAATGAGTACTCATGTAGGATCCTCTATATATAGATTTTAATTTAAGGTTATGGATTTTATATTATAAAAAATGCAACATTCGTGGTCACTGGAAATATTCATACACCTTTATATAACAAGATTATTAAATATAAAATGTGAGAAGTAGCTGCACCTTAACACTGTGATTTCACAAAACACATACATGCACGTGCAGGCATACATTATTATCAATACTATTATTATTATCATTATTATCATTATCATTACTATTATTGTGATAGTGGTAGTGGTAGTATAGTAGTAGTAGTAGGAGTAGTAGTAGTAGTAGTAGTCTTTTTCAAAAACGTACCAGCCCAATGACGCTAAACATAGAAAAAGAACTTGGTTAGGCACCAACAAACTGAGACAGACTCTATATATGTTTGTGTAGTATGGTGTACTAGTACACTCAGCGGGGTTTGAACTTGGAACGATTGCATGTGAAGCGGGCGCTCTACCGATATCACCATAAAAGCTTGCTCTGTGGCGAGACGGTAGTAACGCGCTTATAAACCTATCTATTTACATACACCCCAGTTGAGTCCTACTACACTACAGTGCTATGATATTGTGCACTGTCTTTGTTAGTTTGCGTACATGTGTCTGCCATGTACATATTTGTGTGTGCGTGTGTGGTAGTCTGCGTGTGCCAGTGTGTGTGTGTGTGTGTGTGGTTATAATACCAATAGATTAGAACATATCAGATATATTACATTGTGTTCCCATGCTTCTCTGATAGCCTTATATGGTAAAATAAACATATTTCAAATTTTTTCATTCCACTTTTCTTCCAGATCCATTCCCTATTTTATCCTATACTCAGAACATGTGTCACAGACTAAACTATGGAATGGGAACTTTAGACTAGAATGGAATGGAATGCGATTGGAATCAAAGCTCATTCCATTCCAATTGCATTCCATCCTAGGTTTTAGACTATGCCGATACATGGTGCATTTAAACCATACATGTTTTACCTTGACACCGGCAACGCAATTTCTCAAATAATTCGCTGTAAAATAGTTAATTGTTGTTGCAATTGTATATATGTATCAAGTAACTGTCTACATACAAATAACACGTTTATAACTCAAGTCATATGTCTATAAATGCCGAAGATACAACAAAGTTAGTTTCAAATTTGTAAAGTTTATTTTTTGTCCGCCATGTTTGAACCAGAGCAACTATCCCCTTGCCGTGGGTTGAACTATAGTAGATTGATGACGTCATTCTGGTTAACCATTGCGTGTTCGATCTGACCATAGTTAAACTACGGCTACTATGGTTCGTGATCGAAGTCACTCATGAATTGTAACATTTTCATTTTAGAATTTTCAAGAACAAGTACCAGATTTAACCAGTAATGTGTGACCGCGTATTACGATACGGTATACCATATACTATGTATTAATATCTAAATGTTCCATGTATTATTTATTTACAGGGTATTCATTAAACTTACTTATCTTACTTTTTGTAATGTTAAAGGTTAAATATATTGTAAAGCAAAGACAACCACTGCAAATTGATTAAAAATAAATATATAGATGTAAAATGTATAAATTACATGCACATTTTTCATTTGCAGTGAATTTCTTTGCTTTAAAATATGCCATATATGGTAAAAATGCGCGATGACGTCATCGTTCCAAATATATTTGTAATGTATATACATAACGTTGTATTATGTAGGTATAATACAGTAATGAGTATTCTGTTTTATTTATATAATAATATGAGGTTATTTAACAGTCTTGAGTACAATACTGACTTATATTGGACAAGAACCCAGAAGACCCAGCAGACCCAGCTGGCGAAAGAGAGTCCAAATATGGATTCTGTCTTCTTGGTACGATTCCAATTGAATTTAGTATTGAACTCAACGCTGTTAAATGACCTCCTTATTTCACACCTCACTATCTAACCAAACATTGTACATTTGAATTCCAACTTGATATGTCTGTTCTTAATTGTACACAGTAAAAACAATACATTTTTCAATAGCTGACAACTGTATAAAATGTAATTTGAAAAGCGCACGTAAAGTATCAAAACAGTATTGTTTCAATTTAATTTCAACTAAAATAAAGTCGTGAGGTAAATCATGAATGACTCGTTGATTTTCACTGTTAGAGTTATATTCTCATAGTACAAACACGGAATATTGAGTTTTTGCACTGCACATCTAATCATATACTACAAATACGGAATATGGATATGTTGGACTCCACATATTTTGTTTTGAGTACATTAGTGGCAAAAAGACAGAAAGAGATTGTTTGATGTATACAGGTGTTAAATAAACAAAAAGATACAAAACACGAGATAGCAAGTACACAAATACTTCGAAGAAAATCAGATACAAATTAATACTGAAAAGGGGATCTCTTAGAAGCAATACACGCAAACAAGAGAGTAAAGTAGAAGACTCACATGTATTGTTGATACACACAAAAAAGTATGAAAAGAGAAATTTGGAAATCGTTGAACACGATAAATACAAACAATATTGCAATCTCGGTTTGATTGAGACTGTTCATGAACGGTAGTGAAAAGTGCTTACTACCGTTCACGCCCTCTAGCACCGGGTTGGGCAGAACTCAATATTTAAAATACCAATAGTATATATATTTGAACGATCCCGAAGATGGTATGCCGATGACGGTGAACATGAAAGCTTTAATGCGGTATTTTCACCCAATTCCATGGCCAGCGGCGTATTGTCTCAGTTTCTAACAAAACGCGTTGCCCAAAACGAGAAAACAATGGGCGAAATAAACAAAGTGGAATTTAGCTGGGAGCAGAGGTTATGAAGCCTGCGTATCACAGGTACCAGTTAAAGGACTAAATTAAAAAAGCAGGCAACATATCCTAAGGGTGATTAAACAATACTCAGGACCTTTAAAGGCTGGAGTGTTGGAACCATCTCTTCGAAATTCAAGTAAGAAACAAAGTTATGTATTGATAGACCAAGCGTTCAATACTGATAATGTATGTCTTATGTGTTTGTTTACTAATTAGCCTCAGGGAACAGAATAACAACACACAAGTTTCAAAGTCAGTTACTTGTAATGAATAAAATTAATTTCAACTAATATTATGCCATTACTCAGAAATTACAGTTTTACCATTTATTCCAATAGGCCTTATGCATGGTTGACGAAATGTTTGGCAGTCGTAACGTCTAGTGTCTGACGTATCTAAACTACCATTTTTTTCTATGAATATAATTCTTATATGATTCTCTTATAATATCTATAACACGATATTTATATAACAGGATCAGTATATGATTATTATTTAAACTGTTTTATATAAGAATCATATACGTTTCAAATGAGAAAAATACAAAGGTTGAGAAATATTATTTTGAATTTATTCTCATATGAAACTATAAACACATTTATGCAACTTATGTTATATAAATATCATATGAAAGGCGAATTATACGTGGCTCCTTTTGTATAAGAATCATCATATGATTCTCATATGATACACTTGTTTCGGGCGCATGTTTCAGGCGATGGGGTTTCAGCATTTACATGAACACATTTGACATTATCTTATATAAACTATCGTTTATCTTTGGAATATTTGAGTGGTGAAAAAACGTCCCTAGTGTTGAAAATCGGTTGAGAAATAGTTCACAGCCAAAACATTTAAATACTTGTCATAATCATATCTCGACTACAACTCTGACATTAAACATGGTACAATACTATTATTGATATATATTTTTATGTGTCATGGACTATTTATAAAAATGTCAAGAGTATTTTAAAGTGGTACGCACTCTTGAAAATGTTTGAGTTTTCCGGAAATGAGTATCTTCCCTCCTAACAATTCTAAAGAGTTTGACAAAATCGCACTTTCAAAGGCGATGACCCCTATGTCTTAAAATGACGAATTATTAAATCGAGTTTGACTTCTCTGTAACTATATCCTATGAACTTGTGACCTAACTATTAATATTAATCTATGTTCAATCTCAAAGACATCAACTGCAAACTGTTCATGATTTTGTGTTCAGTGAGAGTTTTAACTTGCATATTCTGACACAAAACTGTAACATACTGACACAGTTAAACCTAAGATATTGTTATCAAAACATTTTCGCATTCGACCAACCACAACTAGGGCATACGTGCAAAATTAAATGAACACATGCCATGTAAACTTGGAGAATGAGCCAAACCCATTTTCAAGACAAACTTTAAGTTGACTGTGATCTTACCTAACCTACCTACTGAAGAAACTAAATATAGTCTCTAATCATGTTTAGATTATATTGTAAATAATATGTTTAGATTATTGCAAATAATACCATACCAACAATACAATATGTAAAATATCAGAGTGGCTTTATAACTTTTGTTTAGCAAAATATAGTCTGGGACACATTGCAGTACAGTTAGGCCTACGGTGACGTTACTAGTTGGTGGAGGGTCTGTTTGGGACCCATTGTAGTACAGTAAGGGCCTACGATGACATTACTAGTGGGTAGAGGGTCTGTCTGGGACCCATTGTAGTACAGTAAGGGTCTACGGTGACATTACTAGTGGGTAGAGGGTATGTCTGGGACCCATTGTAGTACAGTAAGAATTACGGTGAAATTACTAGTGGGTAGAGGGTCTGTCTGGGACACATTGTACTACAGCAAGGGCCTACGATGACATTACTAGTGAGTAGACGGTCTGTTTGGGACCCATTGTAGTACAGTAAGGGCCTACGGTGACATTACTAGTGGGTAGAGGGTCTGTCTGGGACCCATTGTAGTACAGTAAGGGTCTACGGTGACATTACTAGTGGGTAGAGGGTCTGGTTGGGACCCATTGTAGTACAGTAAGGGCCTACGGTGACATTACTAGTGGGTAGATGGTCTGTCTGGGACTCATTGTAGTACAGTAAGGGTCTACGGTGACATTACTAGTGGGTAGATGGTCTGTCTGGGACCCATTGTAGTAGAGTAAGAGTCTACGGTGACATTACTATAGGGTAGAGGGTCTGATTGGGACCCATTGTTGTACCGTAAGGGTCTACGGTGACATTACTAGTGGGTAGAGGGTCTGTCTTGGACCCATTGTAGTACAGTAAGTGTAAACGGTGACATTACTAGTTGGTGGAGGGTTTTTCTGGGACCCATTGTAGTACAGTAAGAGTCTACAGTGATATTACTATTGGGTAGAGGGTTTGTCTGGGACCCATTGTAGTACAGTAAGAGTCTACGGTGATATTACTAGTGGGTAGAGGGTCTGTCTGGGACCCATTGTAGTACAGTAAGAGTAAACGGTGACATTACTAGTGGGTGGAGGGTTTGTCTGGGACCCATTGTAGTATAGTAAGAGTCTACGGTGATATTACTACTGGGTAGAGGGTCTGTCTGGGACCCACTGTAGTACAGTAAGAATCTACGGTGACAATACTAGTGGGTAGAGGGTCTAATTGGGACCCATTGTAGTACAGTAAGGGTCTACGGTGAAATAACTAGTGGGTAGAGGGTGTGATTTGGACTAAATTGTAGTACAGTAAGGGTCCACGGTGACCTTACTAGTGGGTAGAGGGTCTGTCTGGGACCCATTGTAGTACAGTAAGAGTCTACGGTGACATAACTAGTGGGTGGAAGGTTTGTCTGGGACTCATTGTAATACAGTAAGAGTCTACGATGACATTACAAGTGGGTAGAGGGTCTGTCTGGGACCCACTGTAGTAGAGTAAGAGTCTACGGTGACATTCATAGTGGGAAGAGGGTCTGTATGGGACCCACTGTAGTACAGTAAGTGTATAAGGTGACATTACTAAGGGGTAGAGGGTCTGTCTGGGTCCCACTGTAGTACAGTAAGGGTCTACGGTGACGTCACTAGTGGGTAGAGGGTCTGTCTGGGACCCATTGTAGTACAGTAGGGGTCTACAGTGACATTACTAGTGGGTAGAGGGTCTGTTTGGGACCCATTGTAGTTCAGTAAGGGCCTACGGTGACATTACTAGTGGGTAAAGGGTCTGTCTGAGACCCATGGTAGTACAGTAATGGTCTACGGTGACATTACTAGTGGGTAGAGGGTCTGTCTGGGACCCATTGTAGTACAGTAAGGGCCTACGGTGACATTACTAGTGGGTAGAAGGTCTGTCTGGGACCCATTGCAGTACAGTAAGAGTCTACGGTGACATTACTAGTGGGTATAGGGTCTGATTGGGACCCATAGCAGTACAGTAAGGGCCTACGGTGACATTACTAGTGGGTAGAGGGTCTGTCTGGGACCCACTGTAGTACAGTAAGGCTCTACGGTTACATTACTAATGGGTAGAGGGTGTGATTGGGACCCATTATGGTACCATAAGGGTCTACGGTGACATTACTAGTGGGTAGAGGGTCTGTCTGGGACACATTGTAGTACAGTAAGAGTCTACGGTGATATTACGAGTGGGTGGAGGGTTGTCTGGGACCCATTGTAGTACAGTAAGAGTCTACGGTGATATTACAGGTGGGTAGAGGGTCTGATTTGGGACCCATTGTAGTGCAGTAAGGGTCTACGGTGACATTACTAGTGGGTAGAGGGTCTGTCTGGGACTCATTGTAGTACAGTAAGTGTCTACGGTGACATTACTAGTGGGTAGAGGGTGTTATTGGGAATCATTGTAGTTCAGTAAGGGTTTACGGTGTTATTACTAGTGGGTAGAGTGTCTGTCTGGGACCCATTGTAGTACAGTATGGGTCTACGGTGACGTTACTAGTGGGTAGAGGGTCTGTCTGGGACCCATTGTAGTACAGTAAGGGTCTACCGTGACATTACGTTAACATCCAGTGAGTTCTACATGATAGTTTTTCGCATTTGTTTATTATTGTATTAGTTGAAATTTAAATTTGATGGTGGATGTATTAGCTTAATTATTTAGTAATTAACTTTTGACGGTGATGATACGTTCTTATTATGCAATTTTTTTAACTTTTGATAGTGGACGTTATGTTCTTGTTATGTTATTAGTTGCACTTTTAATGGTGCATACAAGTTCTTATAATGCAGTTAGTTTTAAGTTTCAGTGTGGAGATCCGTTCTTATTATAATCAGGATGTGTGCTCCATAGTTCATTCCATAGTACAAAACGAAACCAGATTTTTAAATTTAAATAAAATAATTATATGAATTGACTTAACAGTGGACAGTAAATAGACAGACAGACAGACATTTAAGTTTAAAAATCATTTAAACCAGTCAATATACTTTTCTTTTAGCTGATGACCTCACACTGAACAAAGAAATCAACTTTTCAAATTTAAATTCTCTATTTTTAACCTGTCAATATCATTTCTATTTAAAGAATAGGACAGGACATATATTTGTTTACATCTGAGGCTGTTTTCAAATATAAAATATCTATTTTTAGCCCGTCAATATTATTTCTATTTTGAGAATATAACAGGACAGATATTTGTTTACATCTCAGAAGAAGAAAGAGAACAAGATCACAAATAACATCTAACAAGGTGTGACCAAAGACATTTTTTACTTTTCATTTTAGTACGTACATTGTATTGTTGGGTGAAACAAATTTTATCTTTATGCAGTGTTCATACAGGTATATTATTAATCGTTCATGGGTATCCGGTGAAGATCGGGAATTCAAACAGGAGGTATAATTGTTTTTATCGAAACTGAAAATTTGAATTTTTAAAAAACATATGAAAACCCAGTTCTGACTGTGTCTGTCTAAATAAACAGTAATGCGCAATACTGCCTATTGTATTCCGCAATTAGACGAATCTCATGATTATAAATGTTATTTACGAAGTGTGGTGTGATTACCTGTACATACCATAACAACAGAAGATGAATGTGTATATAGGGACGTACTAGCCTTAGCTCAGACAACGTTGCCATCTTTAAGTTTAATATACACAGTGTACACATCAGTATTGCAGTAAACCATGTTGCTGTTCCTAATTTTGACTATAATTAGTTTAACTTTTGACAGTGGAGGTAAGTTCTGATTAATATGTATTTAGTTTTTAGTTTAAACTTTTTATGGTGGAGGTACATTGTTTTATGTAATACAATTCACTTTTGATGGCGGAGGTAATTTTTTACTGACGTTTTAAGTTAACGTATGATAATGGTGTAGGTAAGTTCTTTGCTGGGCCCCGTCCGTCGGATGGGGAAGTAAACCGGGCGGTCCCGTGTATCGGTCTATCCTCCGGGCACGTTTAAGAACCATAGGAATCTATTCGATAATAAGAGTAGGGCAGGTTCCCGGATTCCTATGTATCCTTCCTCTCTTTCTGGGGCGGCTCTAAATAACATATACTGTGTTGATGAGCCGTTAAACAACATTCAATTCAATTCGATTCTTTACTGGGCGGTGGTACATGTTTTATGTAATAAAATTCGCTTTTGATGGCGGAGGTATTTTCTTATTACGTATTAAGTTAACGTTTGAGGATGGTGGAGGTAAGTTTTTTGCTGGGCGGAGGTACATGTTTTATGTAATACAATTCACTTTTGATGGCGGAGGCGCGGAGGTAATTTCTTATTACGTATTAAGTTTTATTTTTGATTGTAGTAAGTTCTTACAACCTACACCTTACACATTGTAGTACAGTGTGGGCCTACGGTGACATTGTAGTACAGTGTGGGCCTACGGTGACATTGTAGTACAGTGAGGGCCTACGGTGACATTGTAGTACAGTGAGGGCCTACGGCGACATTACTTTTGGCTTCATTGGTTTCCATAGGACATTCTTTTTTTTGCATTTGTTTATTATGGTATTAGTTTCAATTTTAATTTGATGGTGATGATAAGTTATTATTATGTAATTAATTAGCTTAACCTTTGATAGTGGAGGTTTTGTTCTTGTTATGTTATAAATTGAACTTTTGTTGGTGCAGACAAGTTCTTATAATGTAAATGTTAGGTAAATAATTATTTGTATTTACTTAGTTTTGAACAGTAAATAACTTTTTGTTACTGTATTGTATAATTATGAATGAGATATAATAATTTCAAAATCTCGAATTGTAACAAAATCGTCTTTGTACTACAATACCAAGCTCAGATACAAATTTTTATTTGATTATGTTAAAACGTAATATAAAAGAACAGCATAACTCACATGCAATTTATGAAGACAAATCTAAAAAAAGTACATTTCGCGCGAATAAATACCATTTATAGTGCAAATAACGAACAGATGATGACCAAATCTAAAACATTTAAACAGGTTATATCCATAATTATTGACCTCACTGAGTTTAGTTGTCCTGAAATAAAACGAAACATACAATTAATACAAGCCTCTCCGTTAAACTGCATTGTTATAAATTACCAATCGTAGTCAGTTTCATTGATAAGTTACTTGATCTCTCACCTAAAAAGATAACTCATATAAGAAGCCAAGAATTTGTTAAAACATTGATTTCCCCTATATTTAGTCAGATGTATGTACCTGTATGCGAATTTGCGGATATCTGGTGTAGGGGAGATAAATATTAAAACTCATGTTTGGTTTCCTATTATTAGAGTTATCGATCAAGAATCGTATAGATACATAGTTTCACCCGTCAGTCAATACCAATTAACATTGTTGTTGGAACTTAGGGCCATGTCAGTCTAACAGTCCCACATACATGGCGTTTTCATTTAGAACATGTAGTACCTTTGCCTATCTTTAAGTTCAAAATCAGTGCATTTTTTGCTCAAATTATGTATAGGTGTTGCAATTTAGTAGCGCGTTTGACGCAAACCTAGGATGCAAAATTTTACAAACTCTTTACCTTAAATACAGTACAAAAATGGCTAAATTTTTCCAAGATTCAACATTTATGAATTTCTAGTTACAACATGTTCTGTGATTAAAATGTCTACAACATCACAGTTGTGTCCTTTCTCTAACTAACTGCATCTTTTTTGTTTACAAAACATCTTGGAATTTCCTTGGAATATATATGGAATTAAGTCTGCAATATATACACTATATAGCGGAAATCCCGTGGTGCGTTTCTTTTTCTTTTCAGTATAGTATACTAAAAAGAAGAATATGCTTCAGTCAACAGGCGCAATTTACAGGAAATATATGATGCATTAAAATTTAAGCACGCATTAGATTCTTTTAGTTGTACACGAAGTTAAAGGCTTTAAAAGTCTATTGGAGAAAATGACTATGTTTTATTTAATTTAATAAAAACATAATACAACTGTTTTAACAGGAGGTATATATTTTGTAGGATATCTTGAACGCACGTTTTAAATGGTTTCAATAACCTCTTCTATTTATTGATTTATTTGACCATATTGCTATATTTTTAAAAGGAAGCACTTTGAAAGACGGCACTTTAACAGCGACAGACGATGATAAGGATAGTACCAAAAATGAAATCACGTACGCTTTTGCGGGTATGTTAGAAACAAGATCTTACTGTCTGTAAATGAATTGATGTAAATTGTATTATACACAGATTAAAAGAGTTAACATTTAAAGAAACAAGGATGGGAAATCTCCTAACAATGTTATCACAGGCTACAGGATAACGTGTATTTTAGATATTATATTTATTTAGGTTATTATGCGAAATAAATTATAACCTTTTGAAAGTTTATATTTTTATGTATTTTATTGAAGCCTTCTAAACGATGTTTTCCAGAAAATACAAAATGTTATCCATTCATTCGTCCGTCCGACCTTCTGTCATGACCGTCAGTCACATATTTGTTTCCGGGTCATATTTTAAAACTCAGTTATTTCTAATGCTCTCCAATATTTGCTATAAAACAGAAACATATAGATATAACATTCTTAAAACTGGTATGAAATAATAGAAAAAAACATAAAAAATTGACCCATTTATCGCAAATTCTCCGTCTATAAAAAATGAAATATGGATAATCTTAAAATACCTCCCTTTAAATTGAATATTGTTTGAAAGTCAAGTAACTATAATTCAGCGTTAACATTAAATATTTCGAAAAAATTTGCAAACGCATTTGTAGTGGTAATGCTAGTAAAACATGTTGTCAAAATAATTTTAACTGACATATTTTAGAATTAGAAACATCGAAAGCTTCACTAATAAAATCCTATATACCCAGTTGTATAAGTGTTATAACTTATGTCTAAGAAAACACATTGACTTAAAAGTTTTAAAATATGTTAATGCAATCAGAGCAGACGATTTACACTCATTATTTTGCAGTTTAACCGTATCTCTAATCAAGCTCAAAATACACAAACCAATGAGATTAATATGGACATATTCTTAGTTAGGTACTTACCAATTTGATTTAGTGTATGTATGCGTGTATATGTTAATTGTGCCTCGAGACGAGTGGGTTATGATGTAGAGATACAGTATATCAGCGTGTGTTCAGCTATGGATTTTAGAAAGTGAATGCATACGTTTGATTTCTGTGTCTTTTATCGAAGCTATGCACACTGCCTTAGTTCGTCCGAAGGTTATAAATGATATATATATATATATATATATATTTATATATATATTTATAAATGTGAGACAAATTATCAACCAAAGCGCTCCAGTGTTCCAGAAGGGGTCTTGTATTCTTTACCGTATATATATATATAGGATCATAAATGAGTTTCCATTCCATATAAGATGTACGAAACGAGTTGCCTTTCAATTTTTAAACGAGAATTTTGGAGAGTTATATTCTAAATAATTCATGACGCGTTTTATAAATCGCCTAAGGAATAGGGACGAGTTTAGGGTCCTTTTATCACATGACATGACAGTCAAATGTCTGAAAAATAATTCAGATGGACCTAAAGCCGCCATGGCGTTAGACACACTTCAGCACTAAAACGGCATATGACATTATAACGTCATGCCATTTAGCGCCAATACGTCATGTATATCAATGAGTTCGTGTTAAATCTCTACTAAATGAGCCTTATATGGAGATGTGGTCTATAAACTTCGTAAGTTAAAGGGGGCTGACGGGTTTCCTGACCGCTTTACACATTTAATCAGGAAGTTCGTCAGAAAAGGATATAACCCTTCGGTTTTACAGCGCACTGCATGTTTAGTGATTGACCCCTCTACAGTCAGTCATTACGCTTCACTTTTCACTTGTGCGATGACTGGACTACCTCTTGAGACTCTATGATTGTACCTACTGAAACCCCAACTAAGGGAGGTGGGTGCATGAGCTTTCGTCCCTCGGGTTTTCTGGTCGTACCCTAGATTGGTTTTCTCTTTAGCTGCAACTACTATGGTTGTTCAGTACGATACTGGATACATCCTGAGATGTTTATTATTTTGTATGTGTATCTTTAGTTAGTTTCTCTGGATGTAGACTTTATTGTCAGAGAATTCCTTTTGATGGGATGTAGTTTTGTTTACACTGTCTTGTCTATTTGGGCGCTGAAGATAGGATAATAGCGAGGATTGTGCGCATATAAAATCGATTCAAGCTAACCAGTAGGCCTTATTGCCTACTGACCGTTCCAAGTCGGTAACCCTGTCTTCACCACCATTTCTGTTTTTTTTGTCTCTTTCATTGTAGTTTCTAATCCTTGTTTGCAGTGCAGTGCGGACCTACGATGCCATTGCGTTCGGACGCTGTGGTTTCTATAGGACCGTATATATCATTATACGCCGACTATCAAAAAATCTCAAAAATGAGAAAGTGTTCTTGTCATTTATTTATCAATGTACAATTTAGTTCAGGATGATGGTAAAAAAATAAAAAGTTTTAGTTAAAATAAATGCGTAGTGTAACAAATATTACGAAATTATGGCCAAACAGTCAAAATAGTTTATTGTATTACATGTGTGTATACAGTATACTATGAAATGAGTGTTCAACGTGGCTATCAAAGTAAGGAATGTTATACCATTATTTATGGAGTATGGATTTGTTTTATCGCTTACTCAACTGCAGTTCTAATGCTGAAGAATGTATCACGTGTATCGTCTACCCGGTATGCATTCTATCCAACATTAAGTCCACTGTTTCTAATGCACCTTCACCCCACCACGAGGTAGTTCGTCCATTGAAAGCGTTAGATGCTATATAAACTTCGTCATTTGGAGACGGTTTCACCATCTGTCGCTCCACATCAGTCCAAACGTAACCGGGCATCCAGTTTTGCCAACTCCCGCCATAGGGAAAGGACTTCCAGATTTTCATAATAGCACCTACGGGTTGGGGAATATCGTTAACGCTGACGTTGAAAATTTGGGCCAGGAATTTGTTTATGACAGTAACCATTTCATCGGTGACCGATAGAGTAGGATCTCCAGCTGCTCCCTGTATCGGATTTCCACGTTGTCTGAGTTCATCCCAAAGAGATACATCATAATCCATGTAACCGACATTTAAAATTGAGACTTTCGATTCATTCATTGTTCTAAAATCGTATGTCATTCGAAGCGGTGTATCGGACACGGCAAAGGAAAAATTAGCGACTGCCTTTCTCCACCAAGGATTTGCGTAAGCAAAGAAAATTTTAGCAGCGTGAACATCTTGTACGGCGTTGGTGATAAAGTCTCTAATGTGTGGTTGCCGGAGACCTGACCAGTCTAACGTCTCCAATGGTAATCTGTTGATAGCTAATATGACCTTCTTTGCACATTGTTTACGTTCAATATTGATCTGAAATATACAAGGAAACACGTTTCTGTGTAACAATAGCAATACAGTTTTTGACATAAATAAACAAAATATACCATTACACTTTTAAGAATAACGCATTTATGAGTTGGCATTTTATTACATATAGCAAAGTAAAAGATCACGGAGATGTTGGAATATGCCAAACTTCAGGTTTACTGACGAATTCAAAGATCCACACTCTTATCATGCTTACAACTCCATAAGTGTGGGGTGATTATTAACCATGTATCATTTACAGACAAAGGGGCAGGATATACTTTGGTGGGGTTACACTTTAAGCGTATATACTTACCTGGCTTGTTTCACCGTTCGATGTTATTGTTAACATGAATTTCAGGAGATAGGAGCCGTCCTGCTGTTTTGTTACGGCGGTCAGCTGACGATTCAGTATTATCTCGTGCCTAGAAGACAAATAGATGTAACGGTAGAACAGGAAGTGTAGCATGCACAGAACATAGTAGTCATCCAATAACAAGCATTTAAAATACCAATCTCATAGAAATACATAGAGGTACCTAAAAGCAAGGTGTGAGATATCTCAAACATAAAAGAGTTGACAATAGGTGTACCGTAATGTAGTGGTCAGAAAAAAGAACCGTCAGTATGCAGATTAGCGGAAGAATATATGTATTTTTATATATATATCACTAATGATTATTCCAAGTATTAAAGGTGTTCATGATGATGAGACTCCCATTACACGCGTAATATAGTTTAACTTGTTCTGTTTACAGTGTGTTTGGTTGGAAATTACATATATTTGATACATTATGATACAATATTTATATTTAATATTACAACTGCTGAGTTATGTACATAAATGTATATATAGATTAAAAACGTTCGTAGACATCTGATTTTCAAAACAAACTGCACCATTCATTGTAATGTTGTATGATTTATGATAGTCACATAATTCTCTGGCATATATTAAAATATATTAAATATATAATATTCGGGACAGCATGCCTATTGTGAACTTCAGTATGCCTGTACGCCAAATATAAATCGAGCTTTTTTATTACTTGCTATGTTTTCATACCTGATATCGTTAGACAGAATGAAAATAGACGATCCTGGATCTGTTTTCAATCTTCCCATAGCCATAAGTTACGCTTCACAAAGCCTAAAACTCATTTTGACCCCCATGTTTATAGTGTAAAAATTAAGACAACATCACGGGAATATTTTTAGAAATTGTCGTCTTTGCATGTCTGTTTCTAGGGTTCGGATGTACCAAAAAAAACGTAGGTCATGCAGGGTGGTGTTGTTGTTAGATGTTCAGCACCTCCAGCAATCGATCATTCTTATCTTTTATTTTGGAAAAACATTATATCTAGTGTACGGTAAATTGCTGCAAA
Source organism: Cyrtodaria siliqua (assembly GCA_037043455.1). Classification (NCBI taxonomy): domain Eukaryota; kingdom Metazoa; phylum Mollusca; class Bivalvia; order Adapedonta; family Hiatellidae; genus Cyrtodaria; species Cyrtodaria siliqua. The sequence continues at coordinate 168,917 of JAWPHD010004394.1, forward strand.
AATGATATAATTTCAACTTGTTATCATTGACAATATGTCATTGTTTAATTCGCATCCCGTGACCATTGCCAAACAAACGGTATATTTTGTCTAAATATCAGTTTTCTTTCTGTACAACAATGTATGTTGGGGTTGAAATTGTTAATATATCCAGCAATAAAACATAAAAAAGGAACAACAAACATACTGGCTTAAAAACTACATCACACATCGGTACCATTTAAACATATGTGTATAATGGTTAAGGGTAACCAGTAAGTAGATCCAAATTCAATAACATGCGCCCACTCAGTAATGAACGTTGCCGGTATATAGAAACGCTGAACCCATCGAAGAATCGCAAACGGGCATAAGGTTACATTGAGTTAAAAAACTGTCCACAACAAAGTAGAATCGTCAATGTCAATGTTCTAAAAAGAAGACTCGGCTATGTAGACTTGTTCAAGTATGAGGTTTATTGTTGTGCACCATTCCGAACACCTAGCTCAAGACCAGATAATTTTTTCTTCATAGCCTCAAAACAACTCTCCTGTAATTTTATGTTTAAGATCTTGATTCTCGTTGTCAACACTTTGTATTTAATATGGTACACAATTGATTAGTAAGGCCAATGCTTCTCTAAGTATATCCCTATACAAGCATACACACATACACCTACCGACTACACTATTTGTCATGAACTGAATCGAATTGGGTTTTACGGCGCACCAACACATAAAAGGTATATGGCGCCTAACAGGAATAAACATACCAGCTATACAAGCCTACATACCTATACTTACTGACTAAACATCTTTGCAATTAATGTATATGCAGTCAGGTTGAGCTAATATAATAATAAGCATGTAAACATCTAAGAAGTAATATTTTCATCATTATAGCGGACGACTCATGTCGCGGGTTGCACTTTCTTATTACAATTCGCCTTGGAGATTATAAAATCTATGACTGTTTAACGTCGAGATACAGTGCTTAAACTTCATTTGGGGTCTCTTTCGGCCAGTATATCAAACTATATCTTACTGTGAGCTACTCAGCAAAAATTCTTTAAGTAATGCCTTAGGTATCTCAGCCATGCCATGTTCAACGGTCCTTGTCGCCACAGGCTCGTTAGATTCATCAGCTGGGTTAGACCTCGGATAACTGATAACAGCAGAATACTTGTTGTAATCACCATAAAATCCATCAACTGCTAAAATGAACTCCTCTGCTTCGGTACTAACGGACTTGAATAATACACTATTCATGCTGCAAAATAAGATACGGCATTCATGCTTCACTATGGATATTATGCATGAAATAGTTTTCTTCTTTTTTGTCCATGAAAATCTACTGCTGATTTGGTACTAAAGTGCGTAATACAACTTATATTCTGCACTTAGTCTATATGTCATATATATATATAGGTAATCTTTGCTCCAAACACTTCTGATATAGTACTAATCAACATAAATAATACACTATTCATGTTACAATGTATAATAATATATACAATAATGTTTAAATACAACCATACGTTTCAGTTTATTTAAAATAAATATGTTTGGGCCTAACTTCATTTACTGTTTCGTATATTTCGAATCTATGGTGGCGGATATGTGGCCATCTCGTCTTTTCGTTATTTCGCCGCGAAATAACGCCGAGCGAAATAACGCCAGGTGCAAGATGTGAACAACTGGGGCATGATAGCGTGCTCGACGCTAGATGTGGGTAGTTAGGGCATGATATCAGTTGTTTGTAGCTGGTGTAGGATAGCTTGCTCGGTGTTAGGAGGCATGAGTCACTTGGGTAGGATAGCGTGCTACGAATTGCTTGGGTAGGATAGAGTGCTAAGTGTTAAGATACACTAATAGTATTGGTAGGATAGCGTGCTCGATGTTAGGAGGAATTAGAACTTTGGGTAGGATAGCGTGTTTGGTGAGGTGTGGATAGCTGGGATAGAAGTGCGTGTTCGGAGGAATATTGTGTGAATACTTTGGGTAGGATAGCGTGTTGGGTGCTTGGTTGTGTGAGTATCTGAGCACGCTTTACCACCTCAGCACTCACACCTTCTGACACCTGTAAATTGTTTCGAGTCGCCGTCCGACACTCGGATGGGCAAAGGCGGACTCCCATAGAACCAGTCGCGTGATTTGTCTTTTTGCCCATTTTTTCGTTATTTCGTTTGTCGTCTTTTCGCTCGGCGTTTTTTCGTCTTTTCATTATTTCGCTAGGCGTTTTTTCGTCTTTTCGTTATTTCGCCCGGCGTCTTTTCGTCTTTTCTTTTTTTCGCCCGGCGTTATTTCGCTCGGCGTTATTTCGCGGCGAAATAACGAAAAGGCGAGATGGCCACATATCAGCCACCATAGATTCGAAATATACGAAACAGTATATGAAGTTAGGCCCAAACATATTTATTTTAAATAAACTGAAACGTATGGTTGTATTTAAACATTATTGTATATATTATTATACATTGTAACATGAATAGTGACATGACGAGATGGCACATATCAGCCACCATACGAATCTAAGGTTGGTTTATTTCGCCATATCAATAGTTTTAAGAACGATTGGAGACCTTTGTTTGTATATTGGAATCCCATCCCTTGTTTTGACATGGTAATTGTCGCTTGCATTGTTCATCAGTTTGTCCGTGTTGTTAACGTATGCTTCCCTGAAATTGTATTGGAACATGATATACACGTATCTGATGATATTTCTAACCTTTATAAAATATAACAGTTACGAAAGACGTTTTAAAGATTTTCAGATGAATTGCTAATATCGCAATTTATAGAAATTGAAATGAAACGGGGTTTTACCATAATAGGCTATATTGGGACAACAACCTCAAAGGAAGATGAGATGAAGGATGAAGCTATTAGATATCCATTCGCCAGGGACAGAGACCTGTATTTCTAAAACACAACAATGATAAACAATGGTCTATAGAAACCATAGCTACCAAACTCAATGGCACCGTAGGTTTGCATTGTACATGTACAAAAACTAAATAAAATGAGAAAATCTCAAATAAATAGCCAATAAACAGGACAATACACAACAGAATAAGTGGTGAAGTTATCATCACCGACTAGGAACGGTAAGTGGGCAATACAATACAGCCTACTGGTTAGCTTAAATCGGTTTTATGCGTACACGACCTCGCCTTTTTCCTGTCTTCAGCACACAAATCGTATTAAAAGAACATCCCATTGAAAGATATATCTAACAATAAATTCAACATCCAGAGAAATGTTCTACGGTAACTTAACTGTTGTTGTATAGAAATAGATAATAAGAAACACCTAAAGATGTATCCAGACGTGTACGGATCAACCACAGCAGTTACAAAGGTATGATCAAACAACCTGAGGGACGATAGCTGAAGGCACCAGCCTTTCCTTTCAGAGTTTCAGAAGGTGCAATTGTATAACCCCACTAGATTGTCCAGTGATCTCAAGAGAAAAGTGGAGCGTAGTGACTGACTGTAGAGGTCCAATCACTAAGCAGGAAGTGCGTTGCAATATAAAAGGGTCGTATCCTTTTCTGAATAATATCCTGCTTAATTGTGTTAAGTTGTCGAGAAACTTGTCAGACACATTTAACTTCCAAAGTTTATAGATGATCACATTTTCAAAACATTTCCAACTCCCAAACATGTTTTAGGTCGATATTGAACTTCTCCGTTTATAGACAAATTGTTGGTATCCGTATGGGTACGAACTGTGCACCACTTGTCGCAGATTTGTTTTTATTTTGCTATGAAAGAGATTTCATATTGAGTCTTTCACCAGATACCCAGGCAGATGTTATTGAAGCCTTTAATGACACCTCTCGGTATCTGGATGACATATTGAACATTGGCAACCCTTTCTTTCCAACTATGGTCAATAATAGCTATCCTAAAGAACTTCAGCTTAACAAAGCTAATATATCTGATAATAACGCTTCTTTTCTTGATTTAGATCTCTCGATTGTGGTGAAATAATAAGCAAAATCTATGACAAGAGAGATGATTTTAATTTTGACATTGTTAATTATCTCCACTTGGATAGGAATGTTCCCCGAGCAACTTCTTATGGGGTGTATGTGTCTCAACTTATGCGTTTTTCAAGAGCTTGTACTCGAGTTGAGGACTTTCATATTCGTAATCTTTGTATAACTAAAAAGCTACTCAATCAGGGTTACCGTTACCATAAACTTCGTAAAATCTTTGCAAAATTTTATTATCGTAAACCTGATCTTCTTTTCAAATAAAAAAGTAATTTAAGGACTTTTCTGCGACAAGGACTATCACAACCTGACTTCTATGGTGATGTGATTTATAAACTTCGTAAGATTCTTGGTCATGATCACTTTCATACTATCTTTGTTAAACTTGTTAAAAAGTTTATCAAAAGAGGTTATGACCCTATCATTTTGCAACGTACTGCATGCGTGGTGGCTGTGTACCCTATGATGACGCCTACCTAAAGCCCATTGGGACGGTGGCGTTTGATGTTTGTCTATGACCTTTCTTGTCGTGGCGTGGCCTTACTGGTTTATTATCTTGTTGCTCTGGCTTCTGCCAAGTCATTGAGTACCTTCATTGTGGCTTTCTTTGCTACTTTTGTTTGTATTATATTTACACGAGCATATTTGTGTTTTACTTATATTGCCTATTGATGCTGCCTTGTTGGTTAGAGATTATATCATGCCGGGATTTCTTTATTTACACTGTCCTGTTTTAATGGGATGACAGTAGGGTAAGTGTGAGGTTTGGTGCACCCTAGAACCGGTTTATACCCCCAGTGGCCTACTTTGCCACTGTCCGTTCAAAGGCGGTATCCCTATTGTCAACCATTTTGTGTTTGTGATGTCGTTTGCATTTATTATTACTTTTGCCTTCTTGTTTGTCTGTTTGCGTGTTTGTTTCTGTGTTTTGTGGTTGACTGTCCTCCTTGAATGCTATTTTCTCTGTCCGATCTTTTATATTTCTTCTCCAGTAGGTTTTCCGTGCTTCTATAGAACTTTGAGAAAGATCTACGTAGTGTTTTGATAACGAAAGCCTTGCTGAAGAAGTTTACTTGTAATAACTTAATATATTTCTATCACTGATGTCCTTAACATCGTTATATTCTCTTGCAAAACGAATAAGCTGGGATAAAATATAACCCCCGCCTCCCACCAATTTGATGAAGCACGAAATGCATTCCCATCTAAATGTTAACGATGTACCAAAGTCCGCTTTCTTTTTATAGATTTAAGTACAGTATGTATGTAATTATTTAAAAGCGAGAGATGTAGATTAAAGAATGATACTATGGTGAGCAAATTGTTAGCCTTATTATATATGCGAACTCTGGTGGATAAATAATAGTGGCAATATGGACATAACGGATTATCAAATAATAAAATGTTCTGTAAAATGTTTTCTCAACTAAAAATCAGTAGTGTTATTACTTACTGCTCCTTTGGGATCATCAAGTCCAATCTTTGAAGAAGTATATGGACAGACCCAATAAAATCGAGTTTGCTACTTTTTTCTCTTGTTTGTGTTTGTTGCTTCCAAGGGAGCCCTTATTTCAGTATTTATTCATATAGCATATTAAATCAATGTGCTTATTGAAGCATATTTATATTCGTTTTGTTGATAAAGCATATCCATGGTTTGGTTAGTATTTACAATATTCAATGTTCATGCTACATAATATAATGTTTATTTTACATATTATTCCAAGTTTATGTTACATAATGTAATGTTTATTTTGCATATTATTCAATATTCATGTTGCATTATGTAATGCTTGTTCTGTATATTATTATATGTTCGTGATGCAATCATATAATGTGTATTTTGATATTAGTCCAAGTTTATGTTACATAATGTAATGTTTATTTTGCATATTATTCAATATTCATGTTGCATTATGTAATGTTTGCTTTGTATATTATTACATGCTCATGAATCTTTATATAATGTGTATTTTGCATATTATTCCATGTTTTTGTTGCATAATGTTATGTGTATTTTGCATATTATTCAATATTCGTGTTGCATTATGTAATGTTTGTTTTGCATATTATTCCATATTTATGTTTCATAATGTAATGTTTATTTTGCATATTATTCAATATTCAGGTTGCATTATGTAATGTTTGGTTTGTATATTATTCCATATTCATCATGTTTATGTTGCATAATGTCATGTTTATTTTGCGTATTATTCAATATTCATGTTGTATAATGTAATGTTTGTTTTGCATATTATTCATATTTTTTGCTAGTACCCATTATCAACATAATGTAAAGTTTAAGTTGCAAATTTCAGTTTTGTTTACCAACGTAATTGATTGTACGTCGTCGTTTCTTCTGGCCGTAAGTTGTACGGTATCCCGTTTTTGATGATATCTTTATAACGCATCTGAGATCCTCGTAGAAACAACAACGTGTTGTCGGTTTTGCCATGAGCGATATGATCGAAGTTTAGTGCTTTCAGACCAAGTTCATGTACCGACTTATTCAGTCGAGGGTGATCTTAAAGTAATAAAAATAGTATTTATAAACTATAAAGTACTAAAAATGACATCTAAGTGAAATATTAAATATACAGTATATCGGGGTTGGGGTTAATTTGCTAGAGCAAAATGATGTATTAACATTGCACTGCTAAAGTTTCCTATTTCTATAAATATGTGTTATTTAGTAATGGGCATTTTACCATGTATTTCGTGTGTGTGTACTTAAATATACAGACGCTTCAATCAGTTTCTTTATTATGATCGAGTATAAATAAAAACTAAATTGTAAATTTAAAAGCCTCACAGTACTCACTTTCAGGCTCAAAACGCATTGCACCAAGATCTGCGTAAAAATCCGGAACTCCTGTAATTTGCGTTATAAATATCCTTCCACCAACGCGATTAGAGTATTCATAAATTGTGATGCTCTGATTAGTGTTCCGTAATTTCCAAGCTGCATACGTGCCGGCTATACCGGCCCCAACAATGGCGATGTCATCACATCCGGTATTGGGATGATCTGTCACAACTGCTGGCGCTTTTATTGATGAAACATTGAAAGAAAAGGCAGAAAAAGTATCAAAAGAGTATGAAATGAGAAATTTGGAAATCGCCGAACACGATAAATACAAGCAGTCTAGGTTAGATTTTAAATATTTATTCATGAACGGTAGTGAAAAATGCTTGCTACCATTTTATAGCAAACACAAGTAGCTAGTTTAGAAATTTGATTCAGTTGTAATAAATAGATTGGCTTACGAATTAGTACGAATTAGTTTAAAAGGAGATGGCGACATCAAATGAAGTTACAGTTGAGCCAGCGGCCTGAGAGGTGCTGCATCAGGAACAATAAAACCTAGTCTGCCACTTTTTTCTCTTGTTTGTGTTCGTTGCTTCCAATGGAGCCTAGTTTGTAGGTTTATTGATATAGACAGAAAGGGAGAGATGATGTTTGCATTGTATACTGACGGTCAATGAAAACGCACCAGTAGATTATATGGGTGTTAAATTGTATTGTAAGTAATTTATAATACTAATAAGCGCATATTTTGAAATGGAAGAATATTAGTTAACAATCGCAAACAACAATTACTCGAAATTCCTAAGCATGATGCAAAGTGTTCAATGAAAATCACACGGGTAGAAAACAAAAGTCAACACATTTTAATACCGGATATGCCGTTCCTAAAAAATTACCCCATCCTCACGTTATTCGAGTAACGCCATGTCACATTGAGCAAGAGTTACTTACCTGTGATGTTATCTGGAAAACAAAAACTTGAACAAATCGTTATCTTTGCTGAAATAACGTGAGGTCGGGATAATTGTTTAGAAACGGTAAAACTGTTGGATATACTTGGTATTAAAATGTGTGACTTTTCTGTTCTAACCGTGTGATTTTAATTGAATACTATACACAGTGTTTGGGAATTTTGAGACAATTAGTGTTTGCAATTCATAATTGTTACCCTTCAATTTCAAAATATGCACTTATTTTTATCAATTACTTTAGCAATAAAATGTAACATCCATATAATCTACTGGTGCGTTTTCATCGACCGTCAGTATATTTAATGTTTTGGATAAAATGTTTGTGTAATTTATCATCATTACAGTATAATGACTATTATTGTACGGATATGTCTTTTCTGCTATGACGGACACAATCTATGAATAATGTGATAAATGAATATGATACGAATAAAGACGAGACGAACATGTATCGATAAAAGGAAATAAAAAAGATATTTATGTCAAAAGTATGAATATTGCGGTTATAACAATGTGTCACACCAAACAAATAATATTTTGGTATTGCAACAGATAACTCAGCAACTGCATTCATAGGGTGACCATCTTTTTCCCTTTCTCTATCACGTGTACTTAATAAAAGCAAAAGTATGAAAGGAGAAATTTGGAAATCGTCGAACACGATAAATACAAAAAAATATTGCTATCTCGGTTTGATTGAGAATGTTTGAACGGTAGTGAAAAGTGCTTGATCCATACACGCCCTCTAGTCCCGGGTTGAGCAGAACTCAATATTTAAACAGTCAACAGTACAGAAATTTGAGAGTTAATATGACGGTGAACATAAAACCTTCAATGGGGTATTTTCACACCATTCCATGGCCAGCGGCGTATGGTCCCAGTTTTAGCAAAAGTCGATATAAAAACTGAACAGGAAAAGTAGCATTCAAGGACGACAGTCAACCACAAACTAACACAGAAACAAAGAACTACTTTAAATATGAATAAAAGGCAAGATAGCAAACGCTTTGTCATAAACGAGAAAACAATGGGCGAAATAAACAAAATAAAATGTAGTTGGGAGCAGAGGTCATGAAGCCTGCGCATCACAGGTAACAGTCAAAATACTAATTAAAATTATAAAGCAGGCAACATATCCTAAGGGTGATTAAACAATACTCAGAACATTTAAAGGCTGCAGTAGTGGAACCACCTTTTCGAAGTGCAAGTAAGAAAACAAAGGTATTTGAAAATGTACCACCAATATCTGTAAATATCGGGCTCAGCGGACGGTAGTCAAACGTGATTGCGAACGTTCACGCCCTCTAGCCCCAGCGTTGAAAGGCAGCATTCACAAAGATTTCTTTTTAAATCGCACATCTTTATTGCAAGAGACATGCACGCGAATTATTCTTAGAGCTAAATAATCAATATTGCCTCCTTTTTGTAAAAACGGTCACAAGACTTGAATACAAACACAACTCTTAAAAGACGCTACCCAAGCTTCAATTTCCTGGGAAGATCTTTCAAAGGAGAGGTCTATTTTATAAAATTTCAAACAGATGACAGTTTAATAAATACCAATATAAGCTAGTCTGGCCGTTCAGCCAACAGAACTAAACCGGGTATAAGAAATGCACGTATATATAGCAACAATTGTTTTTCTTACCAAATACAATAAAATTTAAAATCAGTTGCTTTTGTCTCCATGTATCAGATAAGTCCATAAATAAGATATGATTATATATATTTCTAAATAACGCATGATCAAATTTTCTCTTTAATTTACTAATTGTTTAATACATTTAGTAAATGTTATTACTCGGGGTTTGTTTTCAGTGGACACCATTTTAATATAAGGTAAATTGATTATAAACAGAAAACAAAGTCGCACCAATTAAAGTAGCTATCCTTCCAACAACAGCTAAATTATACAACAGATGTACATCGTTTCTAAACCTACTGACGACGAGGTATATATATAATTTATCCATGTTGAGAATACAAACTGTCCAGACGCAATATAAACGGCTTTGACCAGCCATACCAAACCCCTAAATATGAGCGTCGGATAAAGTTTCACCGATCCATAATTCATTTTACTCATATTCAATCAGGGTACTTTACGAACCCGTTGAATGAAACTTTACTTTTAATCGGCACATATACATTAGTATATGACCTGAACACCTGGCTCCAGTTTTGATAGTTGGTTTTGTAGTTTAATGTTGCCATTGTTTGGAGGGTTAATTTCTTGAACTTACTCGTTTTATGTTGTAATGTAGTTGAAACTGGAGACGTCACCACATTAGTCGGTCTATCTGTAAATGTAAATGAGTCCAAAATAAGTATATTTCAATGTACATTTTATATTTAATGTAAACTATTAAGTAAGAGTGTACTAAATTAAGTCGTAGGTTAACATATTTTACAACGGACTTATGGTAACAGTACTAAAAGTAGGTAAGTATGTATGTATTGATATATATTTACATAGTGATATAGTGCTTTCATCTTAAAGTCTTTTATTTACCTTTTAATACTAATCATGATATATTAAAAGACACATCTCGCAACTTAGTTACTAGAATATATTATATACCAAATTCAAGTTACATTTTGTTTTCAGTTAAGTAACTAGCAAAAAACATTTTGTATTTGATGTGTGCAAAGCAATTGATACGCACACATGTAACATTCATCCGAGACGATCAAAAGGTCACAAACAGGGTCACGTCCCAGACTGATATGTTACATCAGCAAATTTAGATATTCATGTAAAGCAGCTTAACGGGTGTATACAAAAAGTGACAGATAGTATTTGGTTATCTCGCGGCGACCTAACCCCTAAATAAATTGACATTTCATAAATAGTTCATGCCATAGTGAACACGTGACGCAAACGTCTAACAAGATATGACATCTTTCGTTTAAACACATTGGCTTTTAAGGGGTGGTCTATGGGAACGGTCATAGTGAGTTCGTAACGTAAGTGTCTAACAGGATTTGCCAGTTGTGGTAAAACAAGGTGTGTTAAAGATGTCCACTGGTTTGGGTTTATATTGTGGCCAGGCAATAGATTACAGTGAAGATGCAAACTTGTGTAGTAGCTGCTGTTGTTTTAGAGTGAGAGCTTTGGAAAGCAATTCATTAAATTAAGTATTCCAAAAACAATCAGAAAAAAATAGCTATTTTTGCCTTATTATATTGTTCAGAATATTATATTTAAAGGGGTAAGCTAGTTATCCTACATGGATAAATCCTATCTTTGATGAAGTAATGGGAGATGAATGTGTCCCAGGTGTAAGACAAATACTTTTACGATGTCGATTTTGGAACTAAAAACATATCTTTCATTCTTGGATTAAACATTACTGTCGCATAGATGTATATTCTCAAATCTAAAACAAGATTCTCGCCCTTGATACTTACTTGTGTCACACGGGTGGAACCCGCAATAAGTAAAGCAATTTTCCCTTGCCCAAGTCAGGTAGGCCGCTTTCGTGCACAGATTTCCGTCGTCAAACTCTTTACAATTACGACGCTTATCCTGGCATGCGACCGGTGTAGCTGTACAAGTCGTAGTTGTGTAATAGGAACAACATATTTTAAAATCAAGACTTGGATGAGGAATAATTAAAAACAAATAATATAAAATTTAACGTAATATCTCTAAGAGCTTGACATAATACACTTTGCATAAAGCAAAATATAGCGTGTGAAGTAAATTGATTTAAATTTTAGAATCAAAATCAAAAACGTTTTACACATTTGCTGCACATGCCTCTTTACATGGTGTCACGAAATTTATTCTTTTTAACTCACCCATATGAGATTATACTTCAACATGTTCATACTATAATTGATATACGAAATAGTGAACATCAGCTTGCAGTTGAGGTTATGGGACAAGGGTCCTTTTTCGCGACTTTACCAAACCTTATCAAGCAATATGTGTACTAATTAAACGATACAAGTATGTGTAATATAGGGACATAATAATCTATTTGTACACAAAACAAAAATCCAACAACAATTAAACAAGAAATATAACGTTAACCATAAATAACAGCAGATTCGCCCCTTACAATTCTGGTTAAGCGCCGTGCTTTTGTTCAACAATATGTCAATGTCTCATAACCCTATATTTGGAGTAAAATCCTGACGCAGTATGTGACTTATATTTAACATTATCTCTCATGAACAGCTCAATAAAACCGTGTCTGCTACTTTTATCTCTTGTTTGTGTTTGTTGCTTCCAAGGTATCACTTTTATAGTATGTATTGCCATTCACGCTATTGTTTGTTTAGGGCTGTATGGCGGCCGTAAAAAATCGCCCCTAATACAAATCAGTATTGTTATTACTTACTAATCCTTTGAGATCATCAAGTCCTTTCTTTGTGACTTTAAAGTAGAATATCGCCTAAACCGGTTCAAGGAGGCGTGAGAGGCTTTGCAGTTTAAAATACCTCTAAGGAACAGACTCAATAAAACCGAGTCTACAACTTTTATCTCTTGCTTGTGTTTATTGCTTCCAAGGGACCCCTTTTTCAGTATTTATTGTGTTATGAGCTTACTTTATTTTTTATAAAGTATGTCTCTGATAATGGGTTTAAAAACTGGACATTTAGATTATAAGCAGTGTGTTTATCTTACTTACCTGGGGTACAGAAGTTGCAGAATAGTCGGCAATGAGACATAGCCCATGGTCTGTAGACCTCATGCGTGCAGGCTTGTGGGCCATATAAACTGCATGTGTCCAGTGTATCATGGCAGGGATCCTCTGTGGACAAACACACGTTCAGAAAAGGTAATTATTGTTGTTAATCATGTAACACGCACACACGCACGCACGCATGCACGCGCAAACACACTCGCATATATATATATGTATTTGTTACGATGATCTTCTTTTAAATTGTATATGTCTTTGAACCCTGAAGAAGGCGTAAGACCGAAAGCGATCGAGTATCTATTTTTAACATTGTATTTTAACAAAATTAATATATCATTTCTGGATCCAGTGATTGTGAAAGGTGTTTTGTTCAATGTATGGTCTTCTCTACTATATAGAGAGATCTATGCATCTACCTATCTTTATGTCTAACATCGCTTGGGATTATATTTGGATGGGGATGTACCTTGTTCGACATCATACGGTGTGTATATCTCCCAGCCCATTCGTTTTGCTAGAGCTTGTTCTAATGTTAAGGACTTTAATGCTTGAAATCAAGTCAATTAACAGGTAAACTTCTTGAGCAAGGTTTTCGTCCTCACAAACTGCGTAGATCTTTCGCAAAATTATATCACCGCAACGAAAACCTACTGGAGAGGTACAACACCAAACTTAAAACATTTCTACGACTAGGAATATCACAACCTTTATTTTATAGAGATGTGGTCAATAAACTTGGAAGTTAAAGCGATCTATCGGGTTTCCTGACCACTTTACGAAATTAATCATGAAATTCGTCAGAAAAGGATATGACCCTTTAGTAGTGCAACGCACTTCATGTTTAGTGATTGACCCCTCTACAGTCAGTCACTACATTTCAGTTTTCCCATGCTCGATGACTGGACAAATTCTTAGGACTCTATGATTGCGCCTGCTGAAACCCAGACGCAGGGAGGTAGGTGCATAAACTTTTGTCCTAAGGGCTTTTTTCTCGTGCCCTATATTTGTTTTCCCTTTGGCTGCAAATGCTGTTGTTGTTCCGTACAATTTTTGATATATCGAGAGGTTTTTGAAATTATGCTTTTTATATATCTTTACAACAACAGTTGAGTGTATTGTTTGCTAATTTCTCTGGATGTCGACTTTACTTTTTGATGGGATGTTATTTTATTTACACTGTTTTGTCAATGTGGGTGAGGGGCGTCCGTGGCCGATTGGTTAACGTCTCTGACTTGAAATCACTTGCCCCTCACCGCTGTAGGTTCGATCCCTCAGGGGCCTAGGAATCTTTATGTGAGGAAGCTATCCAGCTGGCTTGCTTGCGGAACGTCGGTGGTTCTACCCAGGTGCCCGCCCGTGCACAAAAATTGTCCGGAGGGGCACATGGGGTCTTCCTCCACCAATGGAAGCTGGAAAGTCGCCATATGACCTTAGCTGTTGGTGCGACTATAAAATCCAATTCAATCAACAATCAATGTGGGCGTTGAAGACAGGATAATAGTGAGGTAGTGTTAACATTACATCGGTTTAAGCTAACCTGTAGGCCTTATTGCCTACCGATCGTTCCAAGTCGGTAACCCAGTCTTCACCACTCTTTATGTTACGTATTGTCCATTTCACTGACATTAAATATGCTCATATTTCGGTTTATGGTGCAGTGCGGACCTACGGTGCCATTGCGTTTGATTGCTATGGTTTCTATAGGACCGTTTTGTTTCTCTTTTTTTTAGTTGCATCGTTCGAATGAATTTTCGCAACGCTATACATGTTATACATTAGTGTTAAAATTCCTTTGTCGCAAATACAGTATCGTCGTTGCAGTATATTGATCGTTTTCGTTAACAGTTTTCAAAAATGAAATAACTCTGCATATTAATGTATTTGAACATATTCGACGTTACGTCATAATTATGCATATGATGAATATTTCAGTAATAACGATTGTTTGATCGCCCCTATCTAGGCTACAGGTTCGAATCTCACTGGGAGCTCAACTTGTAAGTGAGAAATTGTCGATTCTTATGGATGGCCGGAGATATACAGTACTAGTTCTACCCAGGAAAATTGGGGTGGTCTGTCTCTACCACAAAATATAGACTGTGCCAAGAATGACGTTAAACACCATTCAAACAAACAAACATGTTTGTATTTGTCTTTAAGTTAGCTTAACTGTAACTCTGTATTTCACTCTGTGTAACCGTAACTATGATTGTTTGTATTTGACTCAGTGTAACCGTAACTATGAGTGTTTGTATTTGTCTTAGTGTAACTGTAACCGTAACTATGATTGTTTGTATTTGTCTCAGTGTAACCGTAACTATGGGTGTTTGTAGTTGAATCATCTTAACCGTAACTATGATTGTTTGTATTTGTCTCTGTGTAACCGTTACTATGGGTGTTTGTAGTTGAATCAGTTTAACTGTTACTATGATTGTTTGTATTTGTCTCAGTGTAACTGTAACTATGATTGTTTGTATTTGAATCAGTGTAACCGTAACTATGATTGCTTGTATTTGACTCAGTGTAACCGTATCTATGATTGTTTGTATTTGACTCAGTGTAACCATAACTATGATTGTTTGTATTTGGCTCAGTGTAACAGTAACTATTAATGTTTGTATTTGACTCAGTATAAACGTAACTATGATTGTTTGTGTTTGACTGAGTGTAACCATAACTATGAGTGTTTGTTTTTGTCTCAGTATAACCGTAACTATGGGTGTTTGTATTTGAATCAGTGTAATTCTAACTAAGAGTGTTTGTATTTGTCTCAGTGTAACCGGAATTACATAACGTCTGTGTTTTCTTACCGGTGGCTATAACCGAAACGACTGTGAAAAGGACCAACTTCAAATATACACCTGTAATAAAAATACATACTATAAGGTTTATAAATTGTGTTTTTTCACTCAATAATTATGAAATTCACACGAACATCTCCATTATAATGTGTACACATGGCAATCTTGATCTGTTTAAAACTCAAGGCGTCCCGTTAGTTTTCTTGACGAAAACAATTGTGTATATAGTATATATAATTAAAACAGGTTCCCAATGATCAGTACATGAAAAATGCTTATTAATAAATGCAGACAATTCTCAAATTTTTGCATCTGTTTGATCAAGACTGATTCAGGACTTTTCGGCACCAAACCATTAGACACCTAGATGAATCGGCACCTAGACGTTTCGGCACCCATTCATATTTGAGTATTATAATGAAGTAAAGAAGTAAAGAAATTAAATATTTTCTATAAGATCACTTTTAATTCATTTAAAATGCAAAGCTTAATGCCTTAACGGCAACTCCGAAGCGGTTTTGAGCCCGAATACAACTAAAACACGAACATAAATAGGGCCCATATGATATTCACTTGTACAATTTAAGTAAATATGACTTTTATATTATATTGTAGCATGGTCACTGAAATTCTCTTTGTAAAAGCTCAGGTGTAAATCGTTTAATTAAAAGTACTTGAATATGTTCCATTTAACATGTATAATAATGTATACCTAAGACCAAATAAAAACTTATATGTATTCATACAGTATCTTTTAATTCTTCACTTTACCTTCCTGTAATCTCCATATCGACGACTACATGTTTTATACTTTTTTTGTTCTATTTAACTTGCATATTTGCAATCATTAATATTAATTATTAGAACATTTCGAAGCAAACAGTTCTTATATATTACTTACTATATATTATATTGCACCAATAACATACTTAAACATCAACGTGATTAATAAGTCGAGGTGCTAATTTTAATGCTTGATATCAAGATTGCCGTGTGTCCCATTTAACGTCTATTTTCAAAAGTTTACATAGTAAAAGTATTAGGTTACAAATTACAAGTTATAGACAAATTGTTGGTATCCCTATGGGTACGAACTGTGCACCACTTGTCGCAGATTTGTTTTTATTTTGCTATGAAAGAGATTCCATGCTGAGTCTTTCACCAGATACCCACGCAGATGTTATTGAAGCCTTTAATGACACCTCTCGGTATCTGAATGACATATTGAACATTGACGACCCTTTCTTTCCAACTATGAATAATATTTATCCTAAAGAACTTCAGCATAACAAAGCTAATATATCTAATTATTGTATACTTTCATATTGTCCCGTTTAGTTTGTATTGAGCTAAGTGTGCAATATTCTACGATATTGCACATATTGATATTGCACTGGAACTTTTTCTCGCGCTTGCTAAGAGCCGCGAAATAGAAAAAAGGAACTACTTTCAACGGAATCCTGCCTATAGTGTCAACAAAAAAAACGATGTGTGGCAGAAATTGATAAAATAATTGAAATGGTTACTCACCCACTATTTTTAACGTTATCGAATGGCAAACAAACGTTAGAAAATCGCTTGACGTTTTTAATGACGTCATCCGACTTCGACGTCGTTTTCGCGCAAAAAATCATCCACACAAAATGAAACTGAATGACATAATAGGAATTCCATCGCTATACAAATAACACAAATATAATGAAAAGTAATAATCATACAATTAGCATTGATCAAAAACAATATGAAAGTATACAATAAAAAGGTTATTGAATTTGTATGGCTAAATATTACTTGGAACTCGTTGCTTTGGCGCAGGACGGCTCGTAAGCTCGTCGTCCTTTGCCAAAACAACTCGTTCCAAGTAATATTTAGCCATACAAATTCAATAACCTATATAATAACGCTTCTTTTCTTGATTTAGATCTCTCGATTGAAAATGGTGAAATAATTAGCAAAATCTATGACAAGAGAGATGATTTTAATTTTGACATTGTTAATTATCCCCACTTGGATGGGGATGTTCCCCGAGCAACTTCTTATGGGATGTATGTGTCTCAACTTATTCGTTTATCAAGAGTTTGTACTCGAGTTGAGGACTTTAATATTCGTAATCTTTGTATAGCTAAAAAGCTACTCAATCAGGGTTACCGTTACCATAAACTTCGTAAAACATTTGCAAAAAAGTATTATCGTAACCCTGATCTTCTTTCCAAATATAAAAGTAATTTAAGGACTCTTCTGCGACAAGGACTATCCCAACCTGACTTCTATGGTGATGTTTCCCGAACTTTCTAGATTACATCAGGTACGCGAGCGAACATTTTTGACGTCATTTCCTTGCTACAGTTGCGATTGTCATCGCACTTTGAAATCGTTCGAATTCAGACATGGAGCAGCGCTACTCTATCAAATGTTGTGTTTTGAGCTACATCATGATAGTGCACCATCACATATCGCAGCGATTACCCAGGAAACCCTTTCTGAACATAATATAGACACTATGCAGCACCCTCCTCACTCACCAGATATGGCGCCGTGTGATTTTTACCTGTTCCCGGCCATTAAAGCAGAAATGCGCGGTCAACACTTCGATGACGTTCATGATCTTCCAGTTATTGTTCGTGAAGTTATCCGGAAAATTTCAGGAGAGAACTTTGAAAAATGTTTCTCATCATGGGTGAAAAGATGGGAAAAATATGTAAAATACTCAGGCGAGTATTTTGAGAAAATTTGAAGACGGTAAATTGTTACGGTATGTAGATTTTTAAAATATTATTAAAGGGAATGTTGCGACACAGCCAAACCATCTTTATTATTGAGAGTTCTGAAATACTTGAATAAGGGTGAAAGAATTATCAAAATCGGATGATAAACAAAGAAGATATGATCATTTGAAATTTCTGTTGATGTGGATATTTTCATCACAGTTCTAAATGATCATATATGGAATATTTATAAATATAAAAATTTACTGATTTATAGGGAAAAAATGTCAGCAACTGTATGAAAAATATGTAATACTTAATGGCAATAATGCTTTATATGACCAATAAAACAAATTCATTAATTTGCAGTGTTTTCTTCGTTTTAAATGATATTTATCAATATTCCATATATGGTAATATGGAACTATGACGTCATAGTTCTAAAAATATTCGTTTTAGAACAACCTTTAAATGGTCATATCTATTTTGTTTATCATCCGATTTTGAACTCTCAGTAAGAGAGCTTGTTTGGCTGTGTCGCTACATTCCCTTTAACGAATAATCCGACGTGCCCCGCTCAACGTTACTTGACGTTGCCATAGTGACGCTAGTAAACGCATATCTTATGACAATGTAAAAATGTTCATAGAACATATCCATTATGAGTTAAGGTACCCTTGAGTGAAATTTTATAAAAATGGCCCTACTCAAACAAAAGTTATGGCAATTTTTCCTGTTACTTTTCGAACACCCCTCGTATATATATATATATATAATTATATACTAGAGTTTATTGATTCGCCCCACTAGCCTACTGAAATTGATTTCGGAATTGCTTAATAACGCCACTTTGTGTATTGTAAGAGTGTACTGTTGGAGATTTCCAGCTAGTAATCAATTCATATTAATGTTTCAACGTGAAATGTTTACAAACTATCCAAATATTTGTTTATGCAGTGGGTGAATAGCATAATTTAACATTACATCAGTTGGTAACTTCAGGAGAGTTTGTTTAGCCGGATGACTTTGAAATAAAAATGTGTTCAGATGAAGAATATGTAATTTACACGTATTCATACGCGTGGCAGACTAAAAACATGTATTTTTTGTGGTTGTTTACTATGTAGTTCAGTTAATGAAATGTTGTTTTAATTTGATATGTTGTTATGTATTCTACTTTATTGATACGAAAAAGAGGTATATCATAAAAGGGTCATTATTATAATACCTTGTTTTCTAGAGGCTTGTATCAACTTATGTAGGTAGTTAACGCCTTTTGTGCAATCTTGATCTGTCAGCCTCTTCCTGATCATGATATGATCTGGCATTTACGTACTCGATGTGATACAAATTCGAGGACAAGTTACTATAGTAATAAACCTAGTGTATTGCGACTTTATTAATTTATCGAATAATACCTACCTTCACACATTCCAAATAAATAAATAATATAGTCTTATCACACCACTGCCAAATACCGATTGATAAGGAATTTCATATGTTAGGTTCACAAAGATATATCACAGTAGTCGAACACTACTGTACTCACAGCGGAAGTTGTGTTTTGTGAATCGACGGATTCGATGTGAAGCGATGTCTGTGCGGTGTGACCATGTTACTTTTTGGTAAGTTTAGTATTTTGCAACCTCTTTAACGAGGTTTCTTTTCTACTGGCATATTTATATACTTTGATGATGCCTCTTGCGTAAGCACGTTGGTGAAAATGGCGTATAAAAGCAAAAAGTCAAATGAAAACATCGACAACAAGTTAAAATTGTGTCTACCGGATGTAAACATTTGACTCAAAAACGTTCGATTTATGATTATTTTGCATAAAAACCACACACAAATATTAATATTAACATCTAACAAAAGGAAAGCTTAGTATAGGCACACTCAGTTTCATGTTAATATAGCTATTTTTATGATTGAAATGGATCGTATTATCCATATTTACTATACTCATAGTTGCAGGTTCGGTGTATTGTAGTTGCGTTGAGCCTCCAAACAGTTGTACTCCTAGTTGGTGTTAAATCATTATCAATATGAAAAATGAGATATAGAGAAGCCGATAACGGAGACAGTTGATACATTTTTCATGTTTACGAATGTTTCTAACCCACCAATGTGGACTCTACTTAAGATATGTCAATCGAAAAAAAAATCAATACAAATTAACTTTCAAAGATTGAAAAATCAATGAGTATCTGTGGTACCTGACTGTCGGTTTATGCTTCCATTTTTATGGGATGCGTTGTCAAGTAAAAGTAACGGTTA